>JALIZH010007043.1:0-16518 GCA_030522465.1 Rhipicephalus appendiculatus
TGCATGGTTTCTCCTTTTTTTTTTTTTTCTAAGAATTTGGTTTTGTAACTTACTACTTAACAATTAGCTTGCGTCTTTAAGAGGTAAACAAGCTCAGGGCCAACTTAACTTCGATTTACCTTCAAACATATTCAACGCAGAAACGAGATTCTGAGACGACTGCTGACTTATTTTTTGACGCATTTCACGCATAAGAAAAAGTCATAGCGGCTGTAGAAGTTATATAGGGCTCCGAACCCTAACGAGGTGTTAGACACTACTAGAGTACTTCGTAAGAAAGAAACTGAGGCCCCATTTTGATGCCGGACAATCATACAAATTGTGACGAGAAAAAACATTAAACTGCAGTTTGTAGCCCATCCTTACACCGGACATGTTATCAGCGAAGGCAACTGTGGCCATTGTCGTAGACCACTGACGCACGAAAATACTTTCGAACCCGGCCGCAGCAGTCCCAATAAGGGGCATACAAGTTGTGGAATCTTATGCGCACCAGAAACAAGTTGCAGTGTATGCGGTACTGCAAATCAACCAAAAGGTCAGTTATTGCACCCTATTAGAGCAAGGCAGCCAACTGAATTACACGATCAATGTAGCGCGGTGATTAAACACGTTGCAGAATCGAGGAGGCTCCGCTGATCAGGTCGGAAAAAGGTCACATGGTCATTTATGCATTTTCCTAAGACGACTGGCGGGGAAAGTCATCTTCTTTTTCTCCTTCCTGTTTTTCATCTGAGTCTACTGTAGAGCGCACCCCCCCCCCCCTCCCCCGCCCTTTACTAACTAAAACGTTGCTGCACCCAACGTCGTTGCAAGCTAGTGCAAGCTTGCCATTGCAAGCTTTCTGCACCTCAGATCATATCCCACAGCCTCCGCGACCCACCCGCCTTTGACCAAGCGACAATGTCGCGCGATGACGTCATGATTTGACGTCATGACTTCATCATGTCATGTCATGTCATGACATATCATGAAGTCATGTCGTGACTTCATCATGACATCACGATGACGCCACAAATTCGGGCGATCTGCGACGTCATCATGTTACACTGAGGTCACGGGACTTTTGGTGCGCCACGACTACACACACACCATCACTTGTGTGTCACGGGACTTTTGAGCGCCATTTCTTTTTTACCTTTGTTGTTTTTTGCATCATTCGTGATGACGCTGACGCCGGTCTCGAGGTGTATTGTCAGGTCTGGCCAGATATCGAAGACGCCGCCGAAGGCCAGTTTTCGCGATTGAAGAGGCAACCAATACCACTGTCACACGGTGCGCCTTTAATCACGATTAAACTTGATCGGGACCATATTTCTCTACAGTGATCGACGCTCTTTTGATCCTCATCACGTTCACGAACGTCGATATAGATCAGGCCCAATCGCGATACTAAACGTAATCTTGTGACACGTAATCTTGTGACATAACATGTTCGCCCCTGGCGAAGCCTAAGCCCACGTCGGTCACAGGTGAGGGCTCGCGAACAGAGGTGCATTCGAGGGATCGAAAGACGCCTGCGAGACGGTCCCGCGAATATCGACGTCCAACGCTCGACGTCGGCGTCGTGCCAGATTGAAGGAACAGGTTCACCTTGCTCTTGAATAACCACCCTGCGCAGGAACGCTCGCGCCATCTCTCGTACTTCTACGCAACTACGCTAAGATTGGCGCGGAACGCGTATCAGAAGTGGCTGGAAAACAAGCTTTTGAGGGTACGCGACACAGTCGAGCGGCCCCAGAGGTTTGTCTAAGATTCAAGAACGAAGTTTACAATCACGAAGTCTATCAAACATCGTTTCTCGACTGCAGATGTGATACCAAGTGTTGTCTACAAGGTTATTATAACATATATTATCGCTTTGTTTCATAGTTCATAACTTCATGCGGAGTTTTACTACTTACGTGTAAAATTTTTGACGTACTCAAGTTTCTGACCTAAACAAAGATGCTTTGCGTGAATCGGTAGACCAAGCTTGATTAACACTTACCACAATACCATTCCGTCTTCAGGCAGTAAAATCTGCTAGGGCACGAACAGACCAGCTTCATGTTGTTGATGATTTCTGTTATTGTCAAGTGCACAAATGAACATGCGCTGCGCATCGGAATAAGGGACTAGCTCGCTGCGTCAGGATAAATGGCGGACAGCGTAAGCAGCATGCTATCCACGTGTTTGACTATACATACCTGTTAATTGTCTGTTGTATTCATCAGGTTGTGTTAAACAAGGAAACCAGGCCCTTGAAAAATGTTGGGGGGACGATTGAGCTTCGCATTCAAGAGTAGAACGCTATAACGTAATCGGGCCCCGCTTGCATCGCTTTCTCAATCGCTATCCTGCTTTCGCTTCTCGGTGGGCACCTCAGCCTTGTCGCAAGGAAAGAAACGTCCGTATGCGTAACATAGGCCCTTTCAAACTATCCTAGAATGCCTCCTGCAAGTACAGTTGCGAATGTCCATCTACTCCATTATTCTGCCTTTTACCAATTCGCGGTGTACCCACCATAGGTCGGCGAAAATTGTTCAGCTCACTCAGACTCACTCATGAAATATATTTTGCGCTTAGGGCTCACTCGGACTCAGACTCATCAAAATTTCCCTGAGCCGGACTCACTCGTACTCACACTCAGGAAAATTTTCTTCAACCGGACTCACTCGTGCTCAAACTCACCAAAATATTACTCACCCGGACTCACTCAGACTCAGACTCACGGCTCGATATGAGTCTGAGTGAGTCCGAGTGAAGTCGACTCATGAGTCCGTTAATCTAGAATTAGCTTTTTCGACCATGGTGTCAATGGTCTTTAACACCAATATCTCACGTAATCGGTGCTCTTCTTGCGCCTTTCGATAGAGTACCTTCGAGTACGAGTTATGAGTGGTTGCGAACCAGGAAGGACATTTTTTCTTGAAAGAGATGACGACATAAGATATATTAATCAAGAACTTACTTGGAAGAGTTGGCGGGTGGGGGGGGGGGGGTAGAGTTCAAGGCAACCCCCCCCTACGTAATTCACGCCTCTGATCAATGAATATTGAAATGGTGTGAGAAACACTACTGCTTTGGAATACGTCAGAGTAGACGTGAGTATAAACGTGAATCCAGGTAAGGTTCACAGTAATGCTGAAGATGAGCAGATAGGTCCATAGGTCGGCAAAAAAAGTGAAACTCACTCAGACTCACTCAGGAAATATATCTCTGGCGCTTTGGACTCACTCCGACTCATACTCACCAAAATTTTCCTGAGTCGGACTCACTCGGACTCACACTCACGAAAATTTTCTTCAACCGGACTCACTCGTACTCAGACTCACCAAAGCATTACTCACCCGGACTCACTCAGACTCAGACTCACGGCTCGATCTGAGTCTGAGTGAGTCGACTCATAAGTGAGTTCGCCGACCTATGGTACCCACTACGCTTCCGTAAGGCAACACGTGCGCATCTGCCCACCTTTTTAGGGGCGAAGCTCCTTAGGGCATGGGTTAGTCCCGCGTTGTGCGTCGTAGCCACCGTATAGTGGAATGTACCCACTACACGTGATAACGATGACGATGACGCTGACTTTCTGCCATGGATGAAAATGATCGTGAACCTGCTGTCGCCCTTGAAAGGCAAAACGGCAACGCCGACAACAAACGTTCCCCTGAGCTTAACGTCATATATGACGAAAACAAAATCAGGGGAACCCCCTCCTTGCGGTCCGTAGAGCACTTGAACAAAATCATCATCTACCGCATATGTAAATAATAAAACATTGTGTATATACTTTATCAATATGTAAATAATGAAACATTGTGTATATACTGTATGTAGAATCACACCACACCCCCGCGTTTGTGTGTCAGGTCTTTGTATGATGATCGAGTGGGCAAAATTTGCGGAGCATTGACGGTTTACCAGATTACCCCCCGGAGCTTCGCGCACTGATCATCATTCGCTTCGTGGATACGGCGTGTTATACTGTTGATGGTGATTATTATTATATATGCCTGAGCGCTTTGTCATGGGTAGACCTTTAATGTAGACAATATTTGCGTAACTCATATGTATTGACGTCTGGTGAAATTCTACGCTTCTGCCACGCAATATTACATGTGTTTATGTCACCCCTCGCACTACATAAAATTCGTATAGTGTTTTCTTAAGAAATTTCGAGCACGGGCGTGGCTTTGTGGTAGAATATCCTGCATGCCACGCAGAAGGCCTGTTTTCTTTTCGCACTCGAACCGAAGATTTCTTGGTTTACTAATTTGCATGTATTTCGATTTTTCGCTCACGGACAACGCTGATTTTTTCGCTCACAGCCAATGACACCGACGCCGACACCGGAATATCTGCGAAAGTAGCTCTTTAATGCTATGGCGTTAAAATTCCGATCTTTCGTTCCTATACATGTGCGCAACTAGTTAACTAGTTCCTTAAAGTCCAGCCACGCGCAGGGGTGCCTCGGCGCCCATCCGCGCAATGGTGGTGGGTGTACACGCGCGCATCGACCAACGCAACATGACAGCTTGGAAACAATGGCTGGAATTTCTGCTTGATTTCTATTCCATTTGCAAATAATAGGAAATATGACTAGTGAATGCACCAACATAAATGTTCAAAACAGCCAGGAAGTAGCCATGGAGCCAAGCAGCCAGTATGGCGTAAAGTAGTCACCAGCTGCAACTCTGTCTGCTTCGATGGATGGATAGATGGAAAAAATCTTTATTCAGGTCCTATACAGGATGTCGCCTTCTGCCTGAATGCTTCGACGTTTAACGTTGACAAATTTACTCTGGAAATAACCCTCTATTTGAGATCGGCTATGTGAAAGGTCACGGAACTAAGTTCGTGGGGTTTATCTTCCCAAAGCGACTCAGGCTATGGAGATGCCGTAGTGGAGGGCTCCAGATGATATCGACCACATGGGTTTCTTAATGTCCGCTGGTATCGCACAGCTAATACACGGGCCTTCAGCATTTCGCCTCCATCAAAATGTGACCGCCATGGCCGTGATCGTCCGCATGGCGGCAGCCGAGCGGCCGAGCCAATTGACACCGTGGCTATCTGAACCTATGGTAATTTAGTTATTTGTTTACAACTTACCAGTAGCCTGTCTATCAAGGAAGAGAACCGACTGTGCTTTTTATTCTACGTTTATTCTTATTCAAAATGATATTTGTTGCTAGATGGTAAAGAAGGTGTATTAATTATATCGCTTCTTTACTATTTGGCTATGTTAGACGCCAAGGCTAGATGACATGGCTGCTCTTTGCAACTTCTCGCTTCAATGCTAGCTCCTCCTCAAATCTGCCCAATTGAAACCCTTGTACGCACATTTCACACCATAGTTTTTTAAAGTGGTCTCAGTGGTTCGTACAGACAACGCCTCCTCTATTTTATCAATGCCAGCCAAACCAAATGCGCCCGTTCAGGCCGTTCACCACCCTCTCCTCTGGCCCTCTCCTACTCTCGCCCATCGCCTAGCCTTCGCGTGTGCTTTTCGTTCGTGGAGGAGAGCACCCTTTGTGTGGTGCCTCGCGACGGAAATCATATGAAGTAATTTTTTGTTCAGTTGTGTACAAATCCATGGGGCGGCGTCTTGCATCCCTCGTGTTCACTATGTTTGCGGTCGCGCTGGCTCTGTAAGAGACACGGTGTTTTGAGATAGCGCGTGTCCGTTCGTGGCGTTATGCGGGTAACCAATGGGGACGCGTCACTGCGACGCTGCGGGCTGCAGTTCATGCGCTGCCTTTACGAGGTGCCACATGAGCTCTGTGAGGAGGCGGCGGCATTGTTTCGAGCTACAAAGAAGGAGCACGAAGGAACAAGTATGACAGACGCATGATATTGGAGAGGGAAAGTGCGTCTATTGCATTTCCGTAGGAATGTGTTCGGACGCACGTGTGACGCAAGCAGCCCTACCCTATATGTGGCGTCGCATCACGACCACTCCCGGAACTAAAGCAGACCGACGGCTCCCATTGAGGAGCGAGCGTTTGCACTGGCATTGAAAAAAAAATTCCCCATCTCCCGCTAAAGGGAACCATGTGTGGATTCGAAGCAGCGGGGAGATAATTAGCTTGAGCGGGAGGAACGTCGCCGCTCTCGTTTTACGGCAGTGGTCCGGGCGCTCATCGCGACGCTGCACAGGAGAGAGAATGAGGCGCGCGCGCTCCGTCATTTTCAAACCGCGGAACTACCGTGGCGCCCCCAGCGGAATATGCAGCTGTCACACCACCTGTCGTGCGCGCCGCTCAGAGGGGATTCCTAGAAGAGGACGGGGGGGGACCGTAGGAGAGGAGAGAAAGGGGGAGGGGATGTGCATGCGCTGGGGGTGTGGGACGCGGGAGCCGCTCAGTAGAGTAGAGGATTCCAAGAGGAGAGAACGCGCATGCGCTGTGGGGCGCCGGAGCCGCTCCGCAGAGTAGAGTATTCCTAGAGTAGAGGAAGGGGGGTGAGCGTAGAAGAGCACAGGGGGAGGGGACGCGCATGCGCTGTGGTGGTGTGGGACGCGGGAAGGAGGGACGGACTAAGCCCCCTCCAAACACATGCAAGCAATATTAAGGAATGGGGTCAACCTGGGAGACAGACACCACCTGCGTAGCCATTGCTAAGCAGCCTCTCTGTGCTCTCGGCCATGGTTCTGATGACTGTGTTGGGGTTGACGGCCTTCATATTACTACAGTGTTCTGGTTCGCATAATGGGTGCTTCCCCACTTCATGAAAGTGGCCGGACGCGGGACGCGGGACGGGGGGACGAGGGACGCGGGACGCGGGAGGGACGGACAGAACCCCGAGCATAAGATGCTTCGCATCTAAAATAGAGTAGGCGTTGGTACAGCGCACTTCAAACCAGAGGAGTATACAGAATTTTAGATGCGAAGCATCTTATGCCCTGGGCTCTGTCCGTCCCTCCCGCGTCCCGCGTCCCCCGTCCCGTGTCCCGTGTCCCGCGTCCCGCGTCCGGCCACTTTCATGAAGTAGGGAAGCACCCATTATGCGAACCAGAACACTGTAGGTAATATGAAGGCCGTCAACCCTACTACAATCATCAGAGTCATGGCCGAGAGCACAGAGAGGCTGCTTAGTAATGGCTAGGTAGGTGGTGTCTGTCGCCCAGGTTGACCCCCATTCCTTGAGTCATGGCCGAGAGCACAGAGAGGCTGCTTAGCAATGGCTAGGCAGGTGGTGTCTGTCGCCCAGGTTGACCCCATTCCTTGATCTTGCTTGCATGTGTTTGGAGGGGGCTTAGTCCATCCCTCCTTCCCGCGTCCCACAGCGCATGCGCGTCCCCTCCCCTCTCTCTCCTACGCTCACCCCCCTTTTTCTCCTCTAGGAATCCTCTACTCTACGGAGCGGCCCCCCGCGTCCCACACCCCCCCACAGCGCATGCGCGTCCCCCTCCCCTATCCTTTCCTACGCTCACCCCTTTCTCTCCTCTAGGAGTCATCTACTCCATGGAGCGGCGCCCGCGTCCCACAGCGCATGCGCGTCCTCTCCCCCCTCTCTCCTCCAGGAATCCTTTACTCTACGGAGCTGCTCCGGCGTCCCACATCCCCACAGCGCATGCGCGTCCTTTCCCCCCCTCTCTCCTCTAGGAATCCTCTACTCTACGGAGCGGCTCCCGCGTCCCACACCCCCCACAGCGCAATCGCGTCCCCTCCCCCTCTCCGTCCTTTCCTCTAGGAATCCTGTACGGAGCGGCGCGCACGACAGGTGGTGTGACAGCTGCATACTCCGCTGGGGGCGCCACGGTAGTTCCGCGGTATGAAAATGACGGAGCGCGCGCGCCTCATTCTTTCTCCTGTGCAGCGCCGCGATGAGCGCCCGGACCGCTGCCGTGAAATGAGAGCGGCGACGTTCCTCCCGCTCAAGCTAATTATCTCCCCCGCTGCTTCGCATCCACACATGGTTCTCTTTAGCGGGAGATGGGGAATTTTTTCCGATGCCCGCCACAGTATATTGGTTATGGCGCTCCACTGCTGACGTGAAGGTCGCGGGATCGAATCCCGGCTGCGACAGTCGCATTTCGATGGCGGCAAAATGCTAGAGGCCCGTCCTTTAGGTGCGCTGGTGTTGGCAATGCTCATCACGCCACCGCAACGTTCCTGGGTAAAAAAAAAAATGTGATGTTGTTGTTTGCTAAAGATACATCGCGTGAGAGTTACCAAATGCCCAGTAGCTGTCTGTGTCCCATTCCTGTTGTGTAGCAGCATTTGCCTCGCGTTCTTTTTTAGTGTCACCTTCGTGCAGTAAACTTTCTTTTTTTTTTTCCTTTTTTTTTACTTAGCGGAGAAGCGTACCTTGTTTCCGCCTGTATGCGTGTGCAGATCGAAAAAATAAAGCAGCTCTGAAGACAAGAATATACTTCAGCTATAATGGTAAACTGTCCTTTCTGCAGTACGAAAATGCGCACCCTTACCTGGAGCAGAGGAGAGTATTGGTAAGATGACAAAGAAGCAAGAACGAAACACGGATAGCGACGCCGCCTTCAATTACCCCCGAACCCTTACCACACCCACAAACTTTGGGAGGGAGCCTTGGCCAGCTACAACCTCGACGATCATATAAGTCTGGTCGTGAGGGCCCGGAACACTGCTCGAGCTCCAGGCGTCCTGGTCTGCAGGCATAGAGCAACATAGTAAACCTACGTTACTCTATGCTATGGACGCCTATTCTCAGTTACGTTGTAAACATAGGCGCGCTCCGGACGTTCCATTCAAGGGGGGGGGGGGGGGGGGGGACAAGTTTCATTTTTTTCCACACTGATCGAGTCCTAAAGAAAACAAGCACCGCAACGGATGCAAGAATTAAAAGGATGCGATGACGCGTTTCTCTCAACAGCCTGCCATTGGTACCCACCTTTCCGCAGGTAAACGCGGAAGTAAACAGTTCTCTCAATGCAACATCAAAGACCCTTCGCCAATATTGTCACAAAAGATGCGTGTCGTAACCCTTCTTATTTAAAAAATGACCAAGGTCCGACTGGGTAAAGGTATGGGGCAGAATCGGCACCGCCTACAAGTGACTAGGAGGGGAGGGGCGAGAGATCACTTCTCCTCTGCACAACTACCGTGTGCACGCCTTTGCTTGTAAATAAATATGTTTTCATCTCTCCCGTATCCTTCTTGACAGAGACACCGTGGCGTCATGGATTTCCGCGGCGCCTGCGCACTTATAGTTATTTTTTTTGTTGATGCGGATAGAGAATATTGTATTTTTCGGAGCGCCAAGAAGAGAACTTGGGATACAATAATATAAACTGAGCTACAACCAGGCAAAGTAGATAACTCAACAAACAAACTAATAAGCAAATAAACACTAAAATTTTATGATGCCACACTGGCACACCAGTGTTGGGGTCTGGCGGCGAAAATAAATGAGGCAGTTCAAAATTGATGTTGTTTTGCGTTAAACAAACTCCTACCGTTAAGCTTACCAAAACCTAGGTATGAGATTTTTTTAAGTACAAGCGTGCACTCCCCCCCCTCTGTGCGTGCGCAGAGGCGCGCGCCAGGTGGGGGGGGGGGGGGGGCAGGAGCACCCCCCTAGTTACCTAAAGGGGGGGCCGAAAATCTGCCCCATACATCGACTTAGAAGTGTGTGTGTGTGTGTGTGGGGGGGGGGGGGGGGGGGGCGCTGTGATGAACCTCCCCGCCCCACTCCCCTGAAGGACAACCCTGTGCACGCGTATGGTTATATGCATGAAATGTGTGGCGCTTCAAACGCATGTTAATTCGCTTCACGTATCATTCGCGAAGGCGGCTGGCTGGTAGCCAAGACGTCATAAAAAAAAAAAAAAAAAAAAAGATCTTTGCGAATTCGGCCTATAATCTTCGAGCCCGTGCACAACAGGCCATTACACTTCCCGTAACTGTTGGAAGCTGGCGCTTAGGTCGCACCGTCAATGTCATGACGGCGCTCTAGTGGAGCTCGTGGCCCGGATGTAGAAAGCCTTCGCGCTGACGCTGGCTTGTTCGAAGAATTACAGGTATTAGGTCGTATTCTGAAGAGTACTGCTAGCCTCCCCTCACGTGTGCTTTCCTGTTGAAGTTAGGTTGCACCAAACTACCACACAATCCAACATCTGCCTCCTTACGCTTGCCCGGTGCGGCATCTACACCTTTAGCGTAGCTAGAGGGGGGGATGGTTTGACAGCACCTGTGTCGTGTACTTTTTGTGTGTTTCGTGGCTTGTTTGCGCTGACCATCATGAGTATGTTCCAACTAGCCCAGCTTGTTGCCTTAAAAAAAAGAAGAGACAGAAAGATAGAGAAACATAGAGAGAGAGAAATAACAGAGAAACAGAACGAATGAAGGAAGAAGGAATGAAAAACTGAAATAAAGAAAAAAATCAGGCAAGTCCGTCCAGTTCCGCGGTTCTTTCAGGACTGGCACCACTAGTGCGAAGCGGCCTCAATTTTTACTTCACCGCTGAAAGAATGGTGTGCTATAGGGTTAATCCGCATAGGGGTGCGCAGGACTCTCCGTTGGAAAGAGCCAAGTGTCGCCGTAGCGCAGTATTGATCATGTACATAGCGCATGCACGTGTGGCGGGAAATACATCGGCCAGATGGCGCGATGTATCAACGACCGCTTATAGGAGCACAAGCAAAACGTTGCTCCGTACTGAGATGGGCACTTGTCCACACATTGCAATGACTCGTTGTTCACCTGTTCATTCAAAATGTAGCATAATCAGCCGCCATAAGGATAAGTGCACTCGGAAAATCATAGAAACAAAGACCATAGTCAACTAAGGGGCGAAATGTGTCAACACACCATCGATTGCGTTGTCAGAGAAAGAACTGGTTTTCTTAAATTTGTCAGTGCGCTTCAGTTGTCCCGTGGCCAAAAAAGCGTCCGCGTAGGGCGCGTTTTCAATAAAAAGAAGTTCATCTTTTAACTGAATAGGGCGCGCAAACAAACACGGACACTAGAAGAGGAAAACGCACACCACAAAGCGCCACTCGCAACTAAAATTTATTGGAAAGAAAGGCATGTACATATATCACTTCTGTCACATGAACTGGCAAGTGAAACAACAACAAAAAAAAACTCACAAATGGGTTTGTAAAACACGTGCCTCAGATCAGACCCTCAAAGTGCTGATGAGGTATGAAAATTCGTTCTCTGTTAACGTGATGGAGGGTGCGCGTTGTGGTGTGCGTTTTCCTCTTCTAGTGTCCGTGCTTGTTTGCGCGCCCTATTCAGTTAAAAGATGAACCAATACCAACTAGCCCAATTAGCCGTGCTACTGAAAAAAAAGTTGCTAGAAGCGCTTCCATCTGTGAGTTCATGTTCCTTCCTTTAGTACGTGTTTACTAGCGCTACCCTTCCAAGAAGGAAAAAAAAACATTTATTTCACTTTTCCAGGTTATGCAGTGCCTAGGGCCCCGCACACATGCATCAAAATAACGGTGTTCGAAAGGGAAAACGCCGCGAAATCGCGGTTAAGAACAACGCATTCAACCGTCCGCTTCTCTTCGCCAGAATGAGGTGAGATCACGTGATATAACCCTGCACGTCACAGCGATTGCAGCGCCCGCGTGTCCAGTGGTGGGCCTCGAGCCCAATATACGCGGCACAGAAACAGAAAACAACACGGAAAGAAAAAAAAAACAGACAATCACTTCATAAATCAGCAAAATATGAAGCCATGCCATTAACCGTTGTCGACACGCGCTCTGTTAAGGTAGTTCAACTCTTCTTTGGTGAGTGCTCTTGGTGCCATGCTTATACATCGCTCACCCCAGTGGTCTATCTCTTCTGCCTCAATTATTTGCCGGATGTGTCCGAACTTTTACCAGTTATGCGGCAATTCTCAAATGAAGTCAATTCTCACAGGTGCATGCGTCACAGTGAATGGCAAGATGTCCGCCCACTTTCTTTTGTACGTTATTATGATGTTCCCTGAGCCGGTCATTGATACATCCCCCGGCTTGACCAATATACAGGGTGTCCCAGCTATCGCAGCACGATTTAAAAAAGAGGAACGGAGTTACGCGAGGCAGACCTAGTGCATATTGTTCCCAATATACTGTAGTAGCCGCTACTAATTTTTCGTTAATGAGAATTACTTAATTAGTCATAATTAAAATTGTAACTCCAGAAATACTCACCTAATTATCAAAGTTTCAATGAGGCAAATGTGGGCATGTTGAAATGACATCTATCTGTGCTACTTTCAACAACGCCGGTCGCGCGCCGGTGCACAATCTCGGAGGCCATGCATGAAGCAACAATCGAATCCGAAAGAAAAAAATTAGCACGCAATTAGTACGTTGTTGAAAGTAGCACAGATAGATGTCATTTCAACATGCCCACATTTGTCTCATTGACACTTTGATAATTAGGTGAGTATTTTTGGAGTTACAATTTTAATTATGACTAATTAATTAATTCTCATTAACGAGAAAAATTAGTTGCGGCTACTACAGTATATTCGGAACAATATGCACTAGGTCTGCTTCGCGTAACACCGTTCCTCTTTTTTTAAAATCGCGCTGCGTGATAGCTGGGACACCCTGTACATTTTGCTGCAAGTTCATGGTAAATCATGTACCACACCTTGCATACAATTAACTAAGGGCTTTCGGTGGTTAGTCTGACAAGCATTGTCGTCTTTTCCCGAACCATGGTACATACTGCAGAGTGCAGATAGCTTCTTCCGGACAGAGAAAACCACCTGTATGCCCGCTAGTCTAGCTATCCTTTTAATATCATGCGAAACCGCATGAATGGACGGAATGACGAACAAATTCATCCTATGCACTTGTTGTTAGCCTCCCATAAGCCTTGCTTTTTGGTCCTAAAAATTCCTCGCGCGACAGAGGAAAGCAATTGCACGGGAGAGCCAGAGTTTAAAAAGGCGAATAGACTTCCCACTTAAACTAGCTTGAATGGCATGGCTACATCGTGTATTCATGACCGCTGCAGGGAACATCATTATAATGTACAGAAGAAAGCGGTCGGACGTCTTGCTATTCGCTGTGGCGAAGCGTTTCTTAGCGAACCAAACGTAATCGGACCGTTCCTCTTTATTTATAATTTATCTATTCAGCCGCCTACGTCAGTGTGCTCTCGTGGTCGTCTCCTTAACTTGGTATATTCCGAAATTGTCTCAGGCTGACATGAGCGTATGACGAACATGATACACAGGTCATGACATGAATAACATGAATTGCCTGTCGCGTGCGTCATGAAAACCCTTCCACCAGTCACGTGGGGCACGTACCCGTTTTTGATGGTATACGGGTATGCAACACAGGCTCTTTATTGTCTATATTGGCTGTGTTCCAATTCTGGACATCATCGTAGACAGTCTACGCTGACAGCTTAGAAGAAGGCATCGAGCCCATGTTGTCTGAGAAATGGAACGCGTCTAGAAGACGTCTACGCGACGTGACGCCACCTAGCGACGAGAAGCGAAAGCTAAGAAAAACAAACGTAACCGTTATTTCTTTAGCTTCTTTCGTGTTCAAATCTATGAAAAATTTAACGTAGCTAACGTTAAGCGCCTGAAAAAGCATCAGCTTGTGCGCAGACGGGCCATATCGGCGAGATCCGAGCTATTCGGCCATTTCGCTGAGCCGCCATCTTGTTTGGACAGCAAAGTAGCCTGCATCGTATTTGTCTCCGATGCTGTCTTCGTCAAGCTGTCTATTTTGCCGGCTACGTGAGAATTGGAATGGGACTTAAGATGGCCGCTGTCCACTTAGCTGTATATTTTGCCGTCTACGGTGAGTATTGGAACACACCCATTAACCCAGGGAATACACTTTCGAAATCTTAACACGAAAAATTCGGCACATCCCACATACTGTGGGAATCGATGTCATTAGAAGCATGCCGAGGAAAGGTGACTGTCCTGTGGTTTTATTGAGCGAAACGTTACAAAATGACGCTAGAGATATGAAGAAATGTTGTACGTACAGATATACGTTGAAGAGTCGCATATGTTTTATATAACCAGTTTTTTTAAAGTTGCGTAACGATGTCAATAGCAACATGGGTATTACCCAACACCAGAAGCGGAAAGCTGATATGTAGCGCTCGTGCTTTCGAGGATGATAGCCCTGGATAGTGCTACGCATACCAACTTCAATATATGGCAGTAGCATACGCATTTGGGCTGGTTGGTTCATGTTTACAGAAGTGAAAAAAACAGCGCTAAAATGACGGGACAAGATAGGACACAGGACAGGGCGCTGACTAGCAACCAGTTATGTTTATTTCGTCAGTCAGCATACATATATACCACACCATTATCGTGATGACACAAACCAAATTTGTTTGAGCCTGCGCAGAAGCAATCAAACGATCAGTTTGACAGAAATTCTACCTCCTTCGGAAGGAGGGAAATGGAAGGGAGGCTAGCACATGTCTCGCCACTACTATGGATATGAAAAGCTTCTGAAATGAGGCGTGCACGTTCATCATGGTAATTTGACAAGAATAGGGTATCTTTAAAAGATGGGTGGAAACCGCAGTTGTTACCATGAAGAGAAAGCTGACTATCTGTGGCGCGTTTTTTAATGGATGGCGCTTAACTGCAATTGACGTTAACCCGACGTGACGCCTGTATCATTGCAGTACTTATGTAATGTTTATAAAATTAGATGGGCAGCGCTGCAACCACAATTGATGTTTCACCAACATTAAGCCTGCATAAGGACTTTTTCCAAAGCAGTTTCCGAGACCTGACGTGGCTCTGTGGTATAGAATGCTTGATTGCCACGCAGAATGCTTGGGTTCGATTCCTGCTGGAACCATAATACTTATTCTTCGGATTCGTCGGGTCAACGTTGCCGATGTCAGTTTCTCTTAACGCTTTCGCATTTAAATTACTAATGTCTGTTCTTGCCGTTCCTGAGTAGATATAAACTGTCAAACACCTGTGGCGCATACCCACGGCCTGTGTTATACGGGTATGTACCACACGTGTCTGGAGGAAAAGTTTTAACGACGTACGCGACGACATTTTTAGGTTATTCATGTCATGACCAGCCAGACATATTCGTCAAACCCTTTTACCCTCCCATTATAATTTTGGTCCGCCCCAAGGAGGTGATCACGAGAGCGTCCCGACGAAGGCGGCTAGATAGATAGATACGTAGATAGAAACGCTCACAGTGTCCGCAGTTCGCTAACAAATGCTTCGCATTTAAAACAGTTAAAGAGCTCGTGTCGCCGAAAATCCAGTGCCGGTGTCGACGCGTTGTTAGTGAATGAAAAGTCTCAATTTAAGGAAAGAATAAATATCACAGCTCGAACTGGTATCGAACCCAAGCATTCTGCATAGCAGTCAAGTGCTCTACCGCAGAGCCGCGCCAGTGCTTCAAGTTGCTTTGCAAGAAGACCCTATAGAAACGTCATGTCCGGGGCAACGCTTGTAGAGATGGCTCTGTTGGCTAACCGCTTTTAGAACGATTTTATAAACATTGACCACGCAAGGTGTAGTCAAGCGTTTCTCGCGTACGACGAATACCGCTACTTATGATATGCGCATTATCTCACCATAGCGCGCACTTCGTTGCGATAAAATTGACATCTCCAGTCTATAACGCGAGTCCTTACGTTACGTCGGACCATGAGTTACACGACAGCGTAGTCGTCGTGCCTGGGAAGCGCGTGATATGCGCACAACTGCGCATATCTTGCGCAAATTTAAACAAAGACATCGATCGCAAATTTAAACAAAGACATCGATCCAGCGGCGTAGCCAGGGGGTGGCACACCGGACACGTGCCCCCCCCCCCCGAAATTTTTTTCGCCATGGCATACAGAGCGAAAAATGACCATTTCAAGGAGGTGCCCCCTCCCGAAATCAAGGCGGTGCCCCCCCCCCCCGAAAAAATTTCTGGCTACGCCCCTGCATCGATCCACTTCGCAACGCTTGGCTCCTAGCGAAAAAATCCTCCATAGGCTCGTTGACTGCTTCGCGTGAAACCTATTCCCACAATGCGTAGGATGTGCTGAAAAATTTTTAAGCATTGTACTACGATTTAACCTGGTAAGTTGTACTTAGAATACTCAAAGAACGAAAATGCATCCATTTATGAGCACTCAACAGAAATTCAGCGGCGTGGGCCTTCTTCCAGTTCTAACCCGCATCGTACTCAGTCTACGTTGACAAGGCAACCATCGAGCCCGAGTCGTTCTAGTAGCAAAACATGTCTGGATGGTGCCTGTGCACCGTGCCGCCATCACATGTCGACAAGACAAAGCTGAGGAAAACTAAGAGAATTCTACTTACTTCAACTTCCTTCATGTTCGAGTCTATGAAAAGTGAACGCTACTAAGATCAAGCGCATTAGAAAGTGTCTACTCGTGGCAAGACAACCATACCAGCGGGATCTAAGCATTCCATTCAGCCGCTATCTTGTTCGCAGTGCGAGTAGCCTGCATCGCACTTTATGATGCTATCCTCGCAAGCTGTCTACTTTTCCAGCCTTGTGAGAACTGTAATGAGGCTTAATATGGCCGCTGTCCTGCCTATTTTTCCGGCATTGGCAATTGGCAAGTA
>JALIZH010007045.1:0-110283 GCA_030522465.1 Rhipicephalus appendiculatus
GCTGCTGACGCACGCATCAGCCATTCGCTATGGGCCAAACCGAGACCATTTGGTAAACCAGGAAGTAGCGGGCCTCCGGTGAAGTAAGGAACAACGCGAATCAAAATAAGCGGCAGCAGCGAAACACCGAGAAGGCGCCTAGCCAAGACAAGGACGCTGCGATGCGGCAAGGGCCCACGGGCGCATTAATATCACTTGGAACTTGCCAGTCAGGCGGATAGCTCAGGCGTGGGGGGCGAGCGCTGCTTCTCTTGCGGCCGGTCCTAGTGATGACGAATGGAACGCGGCGCAGAGACGACACTGGGCCACCAGCAGTGGTGGTGGCAAGCTGAGGAGTTAATAACCACGCACAGGAGACACTGTAGCCTCTTGTGCACAGCCCCACGATGTTGTACTTGCTTTCGTTTGATACTCTTTAACCCTTTGAGACGCTATGTACACAATTGTGTACATGATTTGTTTTTGCTCCTTATATCAACTAGGGGCTAAAAGAGAGCGAGATACATTGAGCTTCGGATAGATTCGAACCTGCCGCATAATAATTTGTATTCATTTAACCTGATTTCGCAGCGTGCTGTTGCGTATGATCACATTTCTGAAGGCACTACCCCGTTCGACGAGTCGTTCGATGATGCGTGTCCTGCGAGCCATGTCAAAAGTATACTTTTTCTTTGCTCAAAATGAAGATAACGAAAAATTAATTTGTGCTATATTTCTAGCCCGAGATTTTATTCTATTTATGCCAAAATAGAGCATGGATGAGTTCAGGATTAACAGATATTTAACTACAACTTAATTAGAATAAGTTACTATAAAACACATAATTGAACATATTATGACATCATTTTTGTTGCAATAGTATACTGAGTGCCTTGAAATAACGTTGTATTATTTTGACCCATTTACAGACAGTTCTTCATAGGTGGCGTCTGAAACGGTTAATTCCGTGCACTGTCGTGTGGACTGTCGTGCAATGTCGTGTCATCAAAAACAACAACAAAAAAAAAACTGTCCGTGCATCGTCGTGTCAGCAGAAATGAAAGAGGCAATAATGGTCCCGCCTGTCTACCTTCTGGCCACCGCAGTGATCAGGAAGATCCTTAGGTGGTGGTGTCAACACTATTTGACTAAATGTCACCTGTCCTGCACCTCAGGGTGGCTCCACGCGGGAAGTTACTTTTAAATGCGAATGCATTTCTTAGTCGGGCTATCTCAGGCATCCGGCGTTGTCCGGCGTTGTCCGTGGAGGAGGAGGAGGATAGGTTGAGGAGGTGTGCGCGCCGGCAGGTGTTATCTATCCGCTCTCACACCCTCTCCCATAGCAACAGCTGCGGGCGCGCGCGCTTTTCCTCGCCCTAGCAACCGGAGCAGGTCGGGCGGGCGGAGTAGCGGAGAGTGAGTGGAGAGGAGGAGCGCGCTCTGGTGTGTGAGGGCGCTCGCATCGCGGAAGCTCGGCGGAGCTCCCGTGTGTGTGGAGAGAGTGTAGGAGAGGGTAGGTGCAGTGCTTCGCCGCTCCTTCTCTCGCTGTTCGCTCTCTTTCCTCCCTGCGCCCCACTCTCGCATCCGCTCACTCGCACGTATATATAAATGGAGTGAAGCGCGCGCGAAATGCATTCGCATTTCCTCACGATTCCCTTCGGGGAGGTGGGGCTTTTTTTTCTGCCCTGGAAACGACGGCCAACTTTTTTCTTTCGTTAAGGAATTCTGATGAGTTCATCCTATGTTAATTCTGAGAGAGCTCGTAAGAGCCATTCTGGAGGGGGGAAACCCCCTATACGCACAAGATGTGAGCTTGGGTAGCTATATTACAATTTGGACAATTTCGATCGAATTCTCCGTTCGTGATCATTGCCACTCCACGAGAACTGGTGAACGAGTACGCCTGTGTGCGGCGTAGGATTGTACATTGCGCTCTCGCACCGTGGAGGGTCAATCCTCCGTTCATCCTTATAACAATTCGTCAGTTCGCTATAAGAAATTGGTGCCTCACCCGGCAAAACCAAACCTGAGGGGCGCACCTTCCCGTTTGTTAGGCCTCAAATAAGTTTAGCCGTCCCTGCGGCGAGGATCCTTGAATAAGGCTGGGGCGGGCAGCCGGGGCGATGCAACCATCAAGCTTGTGTAAGTCCCCGCCCACTCGGGGAATGCGGGGATGAGGAATCGCGTCTTGCGTCCCGAGGCTGATCCTTATAGGTCTCGGCAGACGAAAAAATCCGGCATTATCAGGAAACGGTACAAAAAATACCGCGCGTCCTCTCAAGTATGGCTCCACGTGCTCACAAAAGTAACAAAGGTGAATCGAACTAATGGTAGCAATACGATTATTTTAACGGAATAACATGAAGATAAAAATAGAGCACATTTAAACGACAACCATTATTATTATTATTATTATTATTATTATTATTATTATTATTATTATTATTATTATTATTATCACCAATATGGACATAGAAACGTCTCAATAGTTGCGCAAGCTACCAGTACCGTCATTGCGTTGTATTCTAGTGTTTTCTATGTTCACGCGCTCTCAGCATTCCGCTTATAAAAATATAAACATTTCGAGCGAGACCTAGAGTATCCCTCTCGAGCTCGGACGTTGCTCGCTTCCACAATCTAAGTTCCGAGGTCAAAGTCTTCGCCTTCCCGAAAAGACTATCATTGACGCTGATTTTATTGATCGGTACGCAAGTGAAACTCCTACGCTCGATAAAAAAAAAAAAAAAGAGCCGCTGAGATTAGCGCAAAAAAAAAAAAGAGTAAACAGATTGTGCGCGGCAGAATGAAAAAAGGGGCCGGAAGGAAGAATCGCGAATGGTTGATCCTGGAGACTTGCTCTGGGGAAAACAAGAAATTGTAAACGTTGTTCCATCGACTGCAGTGCGAGAAAAAAAAAATGCCCCCACCTCCCCGAAGGGAATCGTGAGGAAATGCGAATGCATTTCGCGCGCGCTTCACTCCATTTATATATGGTGGTTGTGGTTCGAAGAAGGAAAAGGTGCCTAATTTCTGCAGCCCGGTCGGGAGCACGGCGCAGCGCCTGTTTTTTTTATCGCGGGAGCTCCGCCGAGCTCCCGCGATGCCAGCGCCCTCACGCTCCTCCTCTCCACTCACTCTCCGCTACTCCGCCCGCACCACCTGCTCCGGTTGCTAGGGGCGAGGATAAGCGCGCGCGCCCGCAGCTGTTGCTATGGGAGAGGGAGTGAGCGGAGAGATAACACCTGCCGCGGACAACGCCAAAGCCGCACAACGCCGGATGCCTGACATAGCCCGACCAAGAAATGCATTCGCATTTAAAAAAAAGAAGATGGATCGGCGTACTGCGATTTCAAAATCTCGGTCAATGTTTGTCAAGAAAGCGACGGCAACCTAAGCGAAACTGTCGGAACGGTTCAACCAACCAGAGGCTAGGCGGACCCCTTGCACCGCTCTAAGCTAAAGATTTCACCATTGTTTTGCAAAGACAGCTGTCGAAACCCGTACGCACCCACTCACTTTTTTGCTAAAATCGGCAAGATCGATTCGGTAGCTCTTTTCTACCGAAATTTGTTCTAATTTTATCAACTTTCTAGTTATAACTGTGCAGGCTTCGAAAATATCCGGCATTTAATAAAGGGCCACTGAAAGGAAGCTATTGATAAATCAGTTTAGATCAATAAATTGTTCGTTGAAAACTGTACAATAGTTAATTTCGCTATCACAGGCTTAGTAATAGATGAAAGATCCGAATCGAAGTTCCATTTTCACTTTTCGCGCCGACATATGCGCTCACCGACGTTAGGGTGACGTAAACCATTTCAACGCGATTTTTTAGTGTTTCGGCCACATCTGCTCGACGAAATTTGCTGATATAGCCTATGTGAAATCCCTGGCTCCTTAGAGGACCATTTACTTCATTTTTACCGATTAAGAACGATGTAGGCCCTCGCAGAGGCCATCAAAATCTATGACGACCTGGCAATTGGTGCGCGAACTTCAAGGTTGCGTCGCCACTTGTATTTTCTTTCTTTGTGTTTTCTCGTGTTTCAAGCGTCTTCTGGCGATAAGAATGGTGATTTCGGTATTGCAAAATGATAATGTACTAATACGACATAAATCATGTCTCTCTAGTGTCCCCCTTTAAGGACAAATGATCTCGCCGTTGTTACCTGACTACTTGGTTCAGCACAGTGCGATTCTTTTCGCGTGTACCATGGCCTGCCCTCTTTGTATGACTGTACCAATAGAACATCCACGCTTAAAGTTATGCTGGCTGAGTGATAACTCCGGTTCATGTCAATCTCTCTAAGTTCGTTCGTAATCAATGGCACTTGTTTTTCGTCTCGTTTGTTAGTGATCAGTGAGGTTATTCTACGGCTTGATATTTTAAAGTTTAGTAAAGTTATATCTCCAAAATGATATTCATAACTTACGTAAAATGTAGAGTGCAATCACGTCCATTTGTTCACTGAATTAAAACTCACGCAATTTACGCTTATGTATTTCGAAGGACAGAAAGCTGAGATATATTTGGCAAAATTATTCATCGTAATACGAGATGAGGCGTGCAAACATCGACACGAGAGAAGAGAACACCCAGCCAAAAACCCGTCGGAGTGGCATTGTGTTCTGGTGTGTTTTGGTGTTAACACCAGAATATACGAGTTAGTTGTGGTGGGAACACCGCACTGGAGTAGTATGTTCTTGTAGAGAAGAAACGACGACTGTCAGATAAAGGCGCGCACTACCGCGGAAAAGAAAGTTGTCTTGTACTTCAGCGATTATTACTCCTGAGCCGGACTCACTCGGGCTCACACTTACGAAAATTTACTTCAACCGGGCTCACTCGGACTCAAACTCACCAAAACATTACTCACCCGGACTCACTCAGACTCAGACTCACGGCTCGATCTGAGTCTGAGTGAGTCCGAGTAAGTCGACTCATTAGTCCATTAGCGTAGAATTATCTTTTTCGACCATGGTGTCGATGCTCTATAACACCAATATTTGACGTCATCGGTGTTCTTCTTGGCGCCTTTTGATATACTGCCTTCGAATACGAGTTATGAGTGCTCGTAAACCAGTAAGGTCAGTTTTCTTGCAAGATGAGACAACGTAAGATAAATTTATCAAGAACTTCTTTGGAAGAGTTGGCAAGGGGGGGGGTGGAGGTCAAGGCACTCCCCTACGTGATTCGTGCCTCTGATAAATAAATATTGAAATGGTGTATGAAAGACACTGCTCTGGAATACGTGTGAGTAGACGTGAGCGTAAACGTGAATCTAGGCAAGGCTGACAGTAATGTTGAAGATGAGTAGATATGATTCCGCTGAGCAGACAAGAACCATGGAAAGAGGGCGCTAGACATGGCGCGTACCGTGTCCCTTCAGAAATTCGCGTTCCATTCGCGAGGAGGAGGTGAATAAAGTTTCACCTCTTCCTCGCGTTCCATGCAGTCACCGCCAGAGTCACTCGGCGAGGGAGTTTAGCGCAAAACATGTTCCGCAAAGTTTTCTTTTGTAACATACTCCTTGTTGCCCCAGCGAGAAGTCGTTTAGCCGAGAAAGTTTTTCAAAGCGAGCACTCGAAAGGAATCGTGCTGTTGAACCACTGGTGTGTGGGCCTCTCGCTTTGCGTACTTCGCTTGGCAAACACAGGTGATCCGCGCGGACCAAGCTGTTTTCGTCTCCGTACGTGCTGTTTTTGCGGTTAGCTGCGGGGAAATACGGCGCGCAACGCCGGGGTCGGCGAACGGTGAAGAATAGGGCGGCGCTTTCATTTGGAACAGCGTCGTGCTGATATTTGCAGCAGTCTGGAAGGGGGGGGGGGGGGTTAAACCCAAGGCGAGCCTCGCGGTTGCCGTGATCGCAGCGGGCGCTCGTCTCGCTTGGACGGCGCCATCGTTCAATCAGGTATATGTGGCGCTTCGAGGCTGCAGCACAACGCCGGACACTTTGGCGACGCGAGTTGCTCGCCTCCCATCAGCGACGCCGGATTGACGTCGGCTGCGGTAAACGATGGTACAGCGCTGGCTCCGCTGGCGGTAGACTTATCTGCTATCGTCGCGAGCAGAACCCGGCGCCGAGCTAAGGAGACGTGGAAAGCGGCGTTGGTTTCATGGAATGTCGTGCATGCATGCATGCGTGCGTGCGTGCGTGCGTGCGTGCGTGCATGCGCGCGCGCTCGTGTGTGTGTGTGTGTGTGTGTGTGTGTGTGTGTGTGTGTGTGTGTGTGTGTGTGTGTGTGTGTGTGTGTGTGTGTGTGTGTGTGTGTGTTTGTTTGTGTGTGTGTGTGTGTTTGTGTGTGTGTGTGTGTGTAATAACATAATGCTTGTTGAGTTTTCACGCCCGAGAAGAACCACACCATGATTGTAGTTCAGTAATTTACATAGAAATTTATAAAGCATCAGGATCAGCGTAATTGCTGAAAGCTTACGACAGAAATGAATGACACAATGGGACAGCAAGGACAGCGGTTCCACCTTGGCCGCCAAGCCGCTACTTCCTCACAGTTTGACATCAAGAGCAAGACATCAAGAGCAAGACATCAAGCGCCTCTTCCATAGCTGCACTTTACGGAAGAGGTATCCGTCATTATTCAATGAGCTTACTGTACACGTTGCGTATCGTGAGACACCCTTAACATCCACAGAATGAATTTGTTGAGCCTTGGGCAAGGACGTTATCAACTTTCTTCTGGCTGTAGTGCGCAAGCACTTCGGGGTCATCCAACGAGGAGGTCGGTGCACGCACGTCCTCTCGGCCTGCTTTCGAAGCGCGACCCCGCTGAGGCGGCGTGCGTTTGTTCCGGTTTAATTCACCCGGCCATCTACAGGGGGCATCATCGATGGCTGCGTAGAGATGCTTTAATCGATCGACAACACGCGCTGTACTGAGCACGCCACAAGAAGAAGTGGGGTGGAGGGCGAGGAGTCGCATACCGAGGTCGTGATTCGATCGGCGCGTAACTTGCAATGAAGCCGCTGTCGAGCCGTGTGGGCGTCTGCGCTGGTCGACGGGGCAGCAGACTTGACATAGGACGTGTGCGTGCGGTCGCGGTCACCCTCTCATCGTTTTCCGATAACAGCTCAGCGCGTTTTCTCGACGCCCCTGCTTTGCTCCGAACGAGTGTGTGTGTGTGTGTCGCTGCAGTGCAAGAAATATCCAAGGTGGAAGTGAGAAGGAAACGAGGAACTGTGAATGTTTAATGGCCACGCCCACCCTTTCGCGAGTCGTTCGAGAGAAATAAAACGAAGCACGTTATAAATACCGTTGTTCTTCTGGTGACTGCCCCCCTTATAAAGCCTGTGTGCCACGTCAAACTCGCTGTCTTCCATTTGGCGTGCACTCTGGCTGGCGCAATTCTCCCTGTACCGCATTGCCTCGGAAACGACACGCTACTACCACGTAGCCTCAGTCCTTCCTCCTGATGTTGCCAGCGAGCTCTCCGGCGTCCTCTCCAACCCCTCGGACGCTACGCCATATCAGCACCTTAAGACCAAGGTGCTGGAGCGATTTATGCCGTCGGAACGCGTCCGCGACTAATGCAGCTCCTTGCAGAGGGGGACCTTGGCGGCAGGCGCCCCTCCCAACTACTGTGCCGACTGCGACCGCTTCTTGGGGAACACGCTACTACCACGTAACCTCAGTCGGAGGGCGTGCGCTCTCCGTTTTGCGCGCCGCCCGAATGAGGGCGCTACAATATCAACACTAGAGCACAAGGCATGCCCGAAAGGTTGTCTTTGTGCGATCGAGCTGTGGCTAACGCAGCCCTCGATCTTTCCCGTTGCGACCGATACAATGTATACCGTTCAGGTACGAAAGAAGCCCTCTGTCAGTCGATAGTCGCCGCCGTATAGGTGCACACGCTTTTAAATGCGAATGCATTCCTTAGTCGGGCTATGTCTGGCGTCGGTGTCCGCATTTCTCCGCTCTCACTCCCTCTCCCATAGCAACAGCTGCGGGCGCGCGCGCTTATCCTCGCCCCTAGCAACCGGAGCAGGTGGTGCGGGCGGAGTAGCGGAGAGTGAGTGGAGAGGAGGAGCGTGCTCTGGTGTGTGAGGGCGCTCGCATCGCGGAAGCTCGGCGGAGCTCCCGCGTGTGTGGAGAGAGTGTAGGAGAGGGTAGGTGCAGTGCTTCGCCGCTCCTTCTCTCGCCGTTCGCTCTCTCTCCTCCCTGCGCCCCACTCTCCCGTCCGCTCGCTCGCACGTATATATATATATATATATATATATATATATATATATATATATATATATATATATATATATATATATATATATGTAAAATAAATAAAAAAATACAAAAATAAAAAATATAGGCGCTGCGCCTTGCTCCCGACCGGGCTGCAGAAATTAGGCGCCTTTTCCTTCTTCGAACCACAACCACCATATATAATTAGGAGGACTTTTTGCGGGCCTAGTTGGTGCATACTGACATAAAAACTTGGCGCAATTAAACACGAGACACACAAGCAAGAAACACGGGGGGACTGGCGCTTACCATATACCATTATATACCATATATAAATGGAGTGAAGCGCGCGCGAAATGCATTCGCATTTCCTCACGATTCCCTTCGGGGAGGTGGGGGGCATTTTTTTCCCTTTCAGTTCACCATGCAGAGTAAAAACAAAAAGTGTAAGAAGACCAAATGGCGTGTACGGCTTTCGGTTTTAACGGCATCACAAAAACAATACAAGCATTGATGAAGTTGCCTTCAATATGAAGCCTAAAGACACGAAGCCCGAACAACACGTATCGCCACCAGTGCGTGCACGGCCCTTTTCGGCCTGGCAAAAAAATATAGCATCCATTTTGCGGATGATTCACGACGCTGCTCACACGATCCATGAAGCCGTGCTGCATTGGCGTTGGCGCGTTCGCGGTGACGCTCATTTTTGTTTAAAACAAAGCCACGCGGCATCAGCTTTCTACGGAGCCTGAGGAAATGCACATCACGTGCACGCTCCCTCTGAGGAATTTCATTGTTTCGCTATGTGGACCATAGTGTGATCTTGCGTCTTCTGAGGATAGGTCGTGTGCGTAGTGACATGTTTAGTATTTGCTGTCCAACTAACTTACTTTTTTCATTAATGGCAGGCGTAAACTTCTTTTCAAGAAAACTTCACTACCGGTATACTATTCGTGTTCGAGAATATTCGGTTTGATTCGCACCTGGCTTTCGTTATTTGGATTCGCTTCGAAGTTGAAAATTTGATATGCGCACCACCCTACTAGCCAAAAGTACATTTGCAGTTGTACGTAATGTCCGACTCAAGCAACTGCTTCCACGGTACCATGGACACAGCTTTGAAAGCTGCGAGCCATCAAAAAAAAAAAAAATGTCGCTGTCCGTGCATTCTTGCACTGAACACAGGGTTGCCGTTGGTGGCTACTTTGCGCCAAATTGGCTACTTTTGGACCCCGTTGGCGCCGAAAATTTCCAGTTGGCGCCATGACTCTTTTTCAAACTTGTGGTCTTACTTATTCAAAATGGTTTTATTTATTCATCAATAGTATAGGCTCTGTCGATAATACCGCTTCTGTTCTGTTTGGCTAGAAATTTGGCAATAATATCAAATGACATGGCTACTTTGGCTACTTTTGGCGTGAGTTCTGGCGCGTTTTCATGTCCTCCCAACGGCAACCCTGACTGAACATTATTGCGCTTCTCTACGTTGCAGCCCATGCTGCCCACCTTTTTTACACGTATACACTTCTCGAAACCCCACTTAGGCATCGGGCAATTGCAACCAGTCAAGGAAAGGCAACGCCTCTATTGGGACGGAGAGGAAGAGCCGCACACTTCTGTGCCACGTATCAGCCAAATAAACGGCGCATCGATCGCTCTTCTTGATGGAAACCAATAGGGCGAAAACAAATTGTTTTTCTCTGTGGAAGGGATTGAGATCACGGCCGGAGATAAGGAGAGGGCCCACATATCTCCGCGTGTTCCTACACAGTCAAGCCAGTTACCTCCTTCTACTTTTCTGCGACGCAGAGAGTCGAGCTAAGTTTCCAGAACACGGGGATCACCTTCGTTCCCAGGGAAATGAAAATAACGGAAAGCATTTGCCAAGCCTAATAGGTGCACCTGAGACCGCGCTCTGCACCACGTACTTTGCGAACATCGTTTCCAAGCAACAAGGGCTGGCTGTAACACAATTCAGGAAGCGCTCCTTCGTGTGTCCTTTCCAGCGTTTCGTGCTGCAACACAACTAGGTACAAAGCCTACGCGAATACAAGCAACAATCCGAAATGGCAGTGCTTGAAACAGAATGGAGAAAAAGAGGAGGGGAAAAATTACACCATTTCCCGCTAAAGGGAATCATGTGTAGATGTGAAGCAGCGGGCGCTAACGCTTACACTGGCGGCGGCGTTGACGCTGGCGCTCATCGCAGCGTTGCGCAGGAGAGAAAACTGGGGAGGCGCAAAGCAGGCAGTGATGGAGCAGTGTTTCCTACTGGAACATGCCAATCGCTGCTAATGGGTAATGAGAGACAGAAGACTCCGACTGGACACAGAGACCCGCAGTCCGCTTTTAGTTAACGCGCACGCTGCGAATTTTTATTGTTCAACAACGCACAGGAGAAATTTCCCACCGGCACCACCTTGCAGGTCAAAATCCATTGCCATATATACGGAGTGGCCAGTGCACGGTTGTGCAGCGCGAGCAGTCGGTTTTTTGAACCAAGAAACTCGCTAGCAGACGCTGCCTG
The DNA here is from genome assembly GCA_030522465.1 of Rhipicephalus appendiculatus. Classification (NCBI taxonomy): domain Eukaryota; kingdom Metazoa; phylum Arthropoda; class Arachnida; order Ixodida; family Ixodidae; genus Rhipicephalus; species Rhipicephalus appendiculatus. The sequence continues at coordinate 10,699 of JALIZH010007045.1, forward strand.
CGTCGGCGTCGCGAGGCGAGAGAGGGGGGGAGCGTAGGCGAGGAGAGAGAGAGGAGGGGACGCGCATGCGCAGTGGGAGTGTGGACGCCGCGGGCAGGGATGCCTAAAGGAGAGAGGGGGGAGCGTAGGAGAGGAGAGAGAGGGGGGACGCGCATGCGCAGTGGGAGTGTGGACGCCGCGGGCAGGGATGCCTAGAGGAGAGAGGGGGGGAGCGTAGGAGGGGAGAGAGGAGGGGAGTCGCATGCGCAGTGAGGGTGTGGTTGCCTAGAGGAGAGAGAGGGGGAGAGAAGGTTTTTTATTTATTTATATTTTTTTGAAAGAGTTTGCGCATGCGCAGTAAGGGAGGGCACGCGGCACACCACCACCACCACCGGATTAAGCTTCGCCATAAGATGCTTCACATGTAAAAAGCAGATGCCCGTCTAGAGCCAGGTAGTATCGGGGAGATCAGATAAGCAACGAACAATTGAAGCGTGTGCTCGCTAATTCTATTGCTGAACTCGTTTCCAGTATCAGTAGGGCGCGGGCATCACTTCTGTACAAACATTGTTAAAAAGCCAATTTGCAGAGAAAACAATTAAGCTAGCTTCGCACTAGTGGTGCCAAGCCTCAAGGAAGTGCGAAGTTGGTCGACCTTCTTGGTTTCTCTTTTATTTCTCTTTTTTCCTTCGTTTCACTCTCTCTCTCTCTCTCTCTCTATATATATATATATATATATATATATATATATATATATATATATATATATATATATATGAACAACTTCACGCATGTTTAATTCCTGGTCGGGCATTTCTGGTAGCTCTGAAGCACACCTAGCACCCCCCAATGCATAAGCATTGACTACGAGATTCGCATATAGACAACCGAAGCAAGGACGCTTGTGTTCAATCATTAATACCGGCGTTGGCGATTTTTAAGGCCACAGAGACACCCGTTCACTCTTCTTTTTATGTAACCAGGTGGAGGGAAGCATGGCAAGCTGATACAGGCCGCACACACGACTACCTCATTGCATTACGAGTACGTCCCTTATGTAGGTTCTCCACCCGCTGGTGTACCACACGTACCGTTGACACTTCTTTGTTTTTCTTTTTGTCTCTCAGGTGCGTATTTCTCAGGATCAGTTGGTGTATAGTGGGCGGTCTATCGAAAGCGGTGAGCGCGGTCGATCAGGGCGATGTCCGGTGAAGGTGAAGTATGACGGTATTCTGGAGCGCGAAAATAGACACGATACACGAGAAAGACTGAACAGGACGAGCGCTCCGAGAAAGACTGAACAGGACGAGTCGTGTATCGAACAGGACTGACAGGTCGTGTATCGTGTCTATTTTCGCGCTCCAGAATACCGTCATGGATCAGTACAAACTCGCCCAAATTTCCGTGCTTCTAAACCTGAAGGTGAAGTAGTGGGCGGCATTTCCACCACCGCCCATCGTGTCGAGAACCCTGATATATACTTTCACTAAGCTAACCAATCGGCACAAGTATGAAGACGTCATCCCTATCAGCACTGACATTAGTCTTTCGCACGAAGGCACTCTTGTGAGGGCGTGTACCTGGCAGGCAATGACGCTGCAGCGTTCACCCTTGGCTATGCAGTCGTCACACGATGCGTGTGTGTGTTGTGCATCCTTTTCATAGAGGCGAGTCTGCGATGCGCCTTGGGTCACCTAATCGCGCACAGTATAAATCAGCGGCTCACTCATTCTCGTCGGTTCCTCTTTTCAGCGGTATTCAACATCAGCCACCTGTAACCGGGAGTTCTTTTCTTTCTGGTAAGACGGCTTTTTGTTTGGGCTTTTGCTGTCCCGCGCAACACAAAGATGAGTCGTCGCACCCTCCATGCTTGTGCATAAACCGAGAAGAACTTGATTGCCAACCTCTGTCGGTAGCGATGATGCTGCGTACAAATCGACCCAAGGTTTTTGAGTGACACACAGATATATATATGTATATATATATATATACAGGAACGCTGCTAGGGCTTGTGCGTAACTAAACAATTCCGGTGATTTTGATAGGCGAGAGTGGTCGCTCTTGTACGGTGCCACGACCGCATACTGCGGCAAGGAGAAAGGCGCAGCGAGCGAGCGTTCGTGGCGCGAAGGATGGTTCTTTCTTTTGGGAGGCGTTGAAGTGTGAAGAGCCGAAGCAGCGCGAGAGAGAATGGAATATGGAGTCTTGACTTGGCACCAGCCAGCGCGGAGCACCTCCCCAGTGAGCCAGCGAACGTTCTGCAGCCATTAAACGTTTGACGACGTCCTTACCATGACCGTTAGGGTCCGTTGGTTAGCGGCTTTCCTGCTCCACCGTCTCTGCTCACACCTCCTCGTCACTCAGACGGTGCGGCTTTCAAACGATTCCCTCCCACTCTCACCTAAAATGGCTTCATCCTTCTTCGCTGCGCCATTTATCACCTTCCCTTCCTTCCTTCCTCGCCTCACCTCTTGCTCGATTGTCGTCGGGCTGTTATGGAAATTATTCACGTGATGACGGCTGTGGTTGCGGAAGGGGCCGTCTGTTCCCACGTGGCCCATCGCAATCTCGGTAATGGATGCAACTGTCGTTTCGCGAGTAAGCTTCACCTTAGGGGCACTGCATCTTACTAGCGATGCGAAAGAGTAATATCAACCCAACGCAGCTGTTGCAGCAGCCAGGAGCGTAGCCAGAAATTTTATTTATTTAAATTTTTTTTTTTTTTTGGGGGGGGGGGGGGGGGGGGCACCTTCTTGATTTCGGGGAGGGCACCTCCTTGAAATGGTCATTTTTCGCTCTGTATGCCATGGCGAAAAAGAATTTCGGGGGTGGAGGGCACGGGCCCGGTGTGCTACCCCCTGGCTACGCCATTGGCAGCAGTGCTTTTGTTGTTGTTGCAGGCTCTGATCTATAGTATACGCACTCTGTAACACTATTGCGAAAGAAAGCAACCATTCTCGGTGGGAAATGCAATAATAATTACTAGGTTTTACGCCCCAAAACCACTATATGATTATGAGGCACAATGCAGTTTAGGGCTCCGTAAAAGAGTGGTAAGTTGGGCCAGTTGGTAATGATTCATTATGTAACTGCGCAAAAATGGACGGTCACACAAAAGAATAGAAGGCACAAACTGCGCCTCTTTGTGCCTTCTCTTCTTTTGTGTTACCCTCCGTTTTTGCGCAGATGCATAATGGCTCCGTAAATTTCGACCATGTGGGGATCTTTAAAGTATACATAAATCTAAGCACACGGGCCGCTACAGTTTCCTTCTCCATTGAAAATGTGACCGGCCGTGGCCGGCATCGAGCCCACGACCATCGTGTCAGCAACCGAGCACCGTAACCACTGCACCACCACGGTGATTTCGTTGGGAAATGTTCTTTTTAATCCTTCACCCATCGTACGAGGAATGGAATGCTGACTGATCGGTTATCTATACATGTAGTGCACCCAACATAGTATATCTGCTGATAGTTAAGAGCCGTATTTTATTACGGCACCATGCAACGTTAATGTAGTCGTGCTTCGATCATTTGCGCTACACATCAGTTACTCACTTCACTTACCGGCTCTGTGAAATCTACTGTCATTTGCTGTTGCCAAAATAATCTTCGATAACTAAAATCAAGCGGCGACGCTCAGGCTTTTCGACAATGTCAGCTGTCTCTCTCCAAAACAACGCTTTGCAACTGGGACGAGGTCCGTTCTACCGTTCAAAGTACTGTTAGAAAAAAATGCCCCCCACCTCCCCGAAGGGAATCGTGAGGAAATGCGAATGCATTTCGCGCGCGCTTCACTCCATTTATATATGGTGGTTGTGGTTCGAAGAAGGAAAAGGCGCCTAACTTCTGCAGCCCGGTCGGGAGCACGGCGCAGCGCCTTTCTTTTTTTTTTTGCTTTTTTCTTCTTTTTTTTTAATTATTTTCTTTTCTTTTTCTTTTTTTTTTCATATATAGCTCCGCCGAGCTCCCGCGATGCGAGCGCCCTCACGCACCAGAGCGCGCTCCTCGTCTCCACTCACTCTCCGCTACTCCGCCCACCTGCTCCGGTTGCTAGGGCCGAGGATAAGCGCGCGCGCCCGCAGCTGTTGCTATGGGAGAGGGAGTGAGAGCGGAGAGATAACACCTGCCGGCGCGCGGACGCCGCCGCCGGTCAACGCCGGATGCCTGATATAGCCCGACTAAGAAATGCATTCGCATTTAAAACGTGCGCGCTACCTTACCGGTAGTGATGTCATCTCCGGAACAGCGGCCGGTTTCTGATGTATAAATATCCCGAATACAATTTAATTCGCAGACAACAGCGGCGCAATGAGAGCTGTAGCGATGGACGAGTGAATTAACGAATCAATGGTTGGGAATGCTTGACTTATGGCACTACTTAAGAATGAATACAGGAAAAGCGAAAGTGGAAAAACGCACAGAAAGGGAGGAAGAGCTGACAGGTTTTGAGAACATGATAACTAATATTACCGTTCAACATTTTGTTGCGGATGCAATGCAACTATGGAGATAACACACTGAGTGTTCACTTTATTTGCGCCACTTCTCCCATATTACTTTTGCTCTGTTTTATTGGAACGCATTGATCAGCGTTTTACTCATAAGTCGTCGCGAAAGAACTTGCTCACAAACAATGTAATGCTCCGATTTGACACACTGCAAGGAACTGTACCTTTTCAAAGTGAAAATAAGCAATGTCCACGGAAGGTCTAGCTATTCCGCAGTGTTACGTACGGTAGTCAATAAATTAAAAAATAATAATCCAAAACTAAGGAAGAGCGAGATAAGCGTTGTCGGCGTTATCATTTTGTTCGTGATGATAACAGATGTGCCGATCACGGGACGTGATCTCTACTGAATACGTGGAGCAAGGACGACAGTAAATGCCCATGTCTCCGAATAGCAGAACTACAAGTTTCTTGGTTTAAATACTTTTTTTTTTAAATTTCTCTTGCCTTTTGCTTTCCAAGTGGACCCCTCTCTTCCCCAATTTCTCTTCCCCCCCTCTAACTTTGTCTTTTCTGTTCGCCCGTCCTTTTTTCGAGCATAACCGCTCGTCTGCGAGATCCTCATTGTTTCGGCAACAAAGAAACCACGCGAGCGATGGCTTCTTTCACCGTGCATACCACGCTGTGAAGAACGGAGCGCGGACGAAGGATGTGAAACTTTGTTGCGAGTTCGTTTCGACATCGGCGATCGCGCGTCGTTCTTCACTTTTATTTGAAAAGAACCCTTCCTTCGCATTACTTCACCCTTTCCACGGGTCTGTGCGCTGAGCCGTAATACCCGATGGTGTTGCGGAAAATATCTCATCTTCTCCACAATCAAGCACACTGTCCCTCAGGCGGGCCGTAGCGTGTGCCCCGACAACGCTATTCCGAAACGCGTTCGCTGCTGGGCCGATGAAGAGCGCGCCTTGTTGACGATGCTGGTTTTTGAAAGCGCTTCTTTCTTTTTCCTAACCAGCCAGTATTAGTCGTCTGTTGGTTAGTCACTCGGTTGGTTGGTTAGAATGTCGGTCGATGAGCGGAAGACGGCCCTCGTAGGTTGTCTTTCTGCTTGCCTCCCGTGCCTCATAGCTAGACCACCGGAGGTCACCGTAGACGGCCTCAACCACCACACGCCCACGACACCTCAGTGCCAGTTACGCAACCTCATGCTGACTGCGTTCGAACCACTGACTTGTTGCATCAAGGGTTGTGGGCAAGGGTTGAGCAGATTGAATTTCTCCTGTTCTTCTTTCTTCTCAAGGATTTCGCGTTCCATTGCCATTCGGCACGGACACCTAGCAGCCAGAATTCATTGTTATAATCGATAATGCGGCATGAGGGCATTGTTGTAAGCGGGTTATTTCACCATAGAAAACATACAAAAGCTGACAGTGCAGCAGCTTCTCATTGTTATAACCCATATATTGTTAAAACCGGTATTGTTCTAAGTGGTTCCGGCTGTATATATATAATATATATATGTACACACACGACATTGGATTTGGGTTTCGTACGTAGTTAATAAAAAAGGAAGGCGAAGTTGTAATAGGCTGTCAGAAGGGTATAACTATGGTCCTGTGTAAACGTTAGACTCGCATGTGAACCAGCTAGATTTTCTTCCAGCTGTGGAGCAGCTAGACCACACTGAGAAAAGATTAAACACACGCACACGCACACGCACACACGCGCACGCGCGCGCGGGCACACGCACATAGAAAGAGAGAGAAAGAGACGTATGCGTGCGCGTGTGTGTGGGCTCGCATATCTGCAGAGAGAGAGAGAGACTGCAACACCCATGAACGGATTCGCCCAGCTTTTTGCTCAGTCAACAGCTACACATGCGGAGGCTCCAGAAAGAGGCCGCTCATTTGTAGCACCGCATTCAGACTCCCTAAGCTTTCCCGCAGCAATAAGCAAACGCTCCCGGAAGCTTTGCCGAGTCGTATTTACGTTCAGCTCGTTCAGCTCTTTACCGCCTCACCTAGTTTGTTGGAAAGACAGGCGGGCACGACAGTAGAAGGAAAAACCCCAGGACCGACAGTGCTGGAAAAGCAGTAAAACGCATGCCAAGAATTTTACGACTGCAGCAGAGTGCCTCTGCCTCTCGAAAAATCTGGGAGCTTTTTTGTTTCTTCGCAAAAGCCCCGTGTACCACCGTCACCAACAGCTTGTTACGTATTCGCAAAGAGATCTTTCAGAAAACTTTATCGCTATGCGAGAACGAGCTACCGCTTTATTATTTTGCTTTTGTTTTTATTTTGCTCGGTACCAATCTGGATATGCGGCGTTAGTGCGAATCCAAGCTCGCCACGTCAGCGTTGTTCTTTAGCAGTGGAGAAGGTCCGGGCGGGAAACCATGCTCAGAGGATGCAAATGCGCTCGGAGATGAAGTGAACACAAGTGGGGACATCGCCAACGGCGCAAAACGTTCACGCGAGAGAGAGAAGGCTTAAAGTCCCCTGCCGTTCCTTTCCCGATTCCGCACTGCATGCTAACTTGGCGTTCACCCGAGTCGAAACATTATCGCTTCACTCGCAAACATTCACGCAAAAGCCATGGCGTCTGCAGCGTTCCTCGCTGCTTTATGCTTTTATTGCCGGTGGCGCGCTCAGCCTTTTTCTGCCACCTCTTTCTTCCTACCTGATTCTCTTTGCACTCCCATCTGAAAGGCATTCAGTGGCACGGTTGGATTACGCGTCAGACCCAATGCGACAACGTTGGTGGCGGCATCCCTCGTCTCTCCCCTTTCGCATCTAACAGCAGAAAAATTCTCTGCACAGCGCGTCACTCGTACACCGATGCGCAGGCAGTCGTCGTCGAACTGTGCGCTATGCGGGTGCCGAGATTCGGTTTACGTCACTGCATGCGTTCGGGAACAAATCCGATTGTTTGCCGTCCGGTAGAATGCGGGGATGGAGAGAGAGAGAGGAAAAGAGACGGAATAAACGTCCGCAATGCAGGGACAGCCAAAAGCGCCAGCGCTGCACTTTGCCGCGGCCTCCTCTGTCGATGGCTTGTTTATAAAGCTATAGGTTCGGTGGCCCGTAGCTCCTAAATAGGCCTCTTAACATGCCGAGCGCAGTGCGCAAGTTTCTGTGAGTGGGCGAAGTGAGGCAGAGGGCCCTGTTTCAGTTTCGAGAGCGGGTTACAATGTTTTGAAAAATCACGTGTAAGCAAGTCTGTATACGTACGTGTCAGCCGCTGGTGGCGCCTGTCCGCGCGCATTGTGTGCGTTGGTTCTTTGCGCTCGACGACGCGTCACCCCGTAGCGCTGTCGCGCCGGCGAAATTGTTTCTTCCGGTTCCGATTTTGCTGAACCTGCTGCGAAGATCCCGCCTGTTCATTCGGAAGAGAGCCTCGTCGTTGTCGAGGGTTTCTTTCTGCGTGATGGGATGAGAAGCGGCCACCGCCACTGGTTGCCGTCGTCTCCATTGTCCTCCCGACGGTTCGGGAATGAGGAGCCGCACGGGTAAACGCGATTGAATACCGGAGCACACATGCGAGTGGCGGATGAACCGTGCGTTGCGTCTCATTGTGTTCGGCACGTTCGCCTATGTGTGGCCGTCAGAGAGTGGGTCGCTTTTTGCGACGCCATTTACAGGACGTCTAATTTAGGCTTCCACGTACTTCATTCTCTCTCTCTCCCCGCCCTTCCCTTTTGTGCATACGTAATCACTCACCCACGGCAAGTGTCGTCGTGGCTTCGTCGCTTCCGTATTTGAAAGCAGTCAATCTTCCGTCCCTACGACTCCTTACGGCAGCATCTGCATTTTGCATTTTAAAACAGTTCGCACAAAGTTCAATGACAACAGAATAACGAGGTCATGTATTGTCGTGTAGAAATCTTTTACAGCGTTATTCGAAAGACGTTTCAGCTGTGCTGAGAGTGCCCTCTATGTTGTTGCTATGTCTCTGCCCTTAAAGTTATTTTTCGTTTACTCATTGGAATAATATCCTTGTTAACGTGTCGAATATTTTGGGAAGGAAAGACCGAGCAAAGACTGCAGAGTTGACCGCCGATGCTGTTTTACTTTGATCTCTGAAAAACTCAAGGTTTGATAAACTAGAAGGCGAAAACAACTTTTAAGGGAATTAAACTAAGAGCGCCAAAGATAGATATGTAACAATAATCAGATATTCACAGACAGCAAGACATACACAGCCAGTGCACATGCCTGGCGCTGTCAGCTATAGCTTCCGCACTCGCAGCAACTACCCACGCCTTCTCCGCGTCGCACGAGTGACTGAATGCAACGGCAGCAACAGATATCGTTTTGTAAGAGAGGAAACTCGCATGGTGCGCTGGCTACTGTTACTGTTTAACTGTTGCTCAGAATTTTGATGCTTCATACACTTTACCTTCTTCCCGCTCCCCAATCTGAGGTGTTTTTGTACTCTTGTGTGACTAATAATAATGATAATAATAATAATAATAGTATCGATGTGTTTAATAATTCCGAGGGTCTTTCGCGCTATTGCTAAGACTACTGGAAAGATAAAGCGCGAGTGCCGACGCAATAAACGCAAACTCCCCGTCCGAATCTTAGAAGCCGTTTGGCTCGTCGTGCCTCATTTCGTGCTTGATCGACCCTTCTATGACGCCGCATACTCCTTATGCTCATAACACACTACACTGGGCCCTGGCTCAACGCCTTCCATATAGAGATCAGTAAGCCGTGTCACACGAACTCCGCTTTACTTCATACTCTCCAAGCGGCCAGTGCTGCTCCGCGGGAGCTTTCCATGATGTTTGCTGTGCTATGGGACCTCCTTAATCTCTTTCTTTATCTCCTGGGTTCCACGCTTTCGCGAAGACGAAGTAATAATAATAATATGTGGGGTTTTACGTCCCAAAGCCACGATATGATTATGAGAGACGTCGTAGTGGAGGGCTCGGAAATTTTGACCATCTGGTGTTCTTTAACGTGCACTGACATCGCACAGTACACGGGCCTCTACCATTTCGCCTCCATCGAAATGCTACCGCCGCGGCCGGGATCGAACCCGCGACCTTCGGGTCAGCAGCCGAGCACCCTAGCCACTGATCCACCGAGGCGGACGCGAAGACGAAGTGAGCGCACAGCTCGCACGCTCACTTCGTCTGCTTTTGTACGATGTTAACTCGACGCCGGCTCTTCGCTCAAATTATGCCACCTTCGCATGAGACACCTGAGGCTTTCGCCTTAGTTATTATACAAATAACGATAACAATAATAATATTAATTCATCTTGTAGAATACACAAGCTGGTGGTGGTGGTGGTATCTTTATTTCTCCCAGAACAGAAAAAAAAAAAAGATGCAGTATACTGCTAGAGGCCTACGGCACATTGCTTGTGCAGCGCGCTACAGATAATTAATCACAGTCTGTTTATTATCGACCAGTCTAATTTTTCGCTTGGGAGAGATACGAGAACGATAAGCCACCATGTGCAACTAACGCCATCTAGCGTGTGAAACGGCACACAGAACTGTGACGCACTTCCTGTATCGCTCTGATAAATGACTGAGGCAACAACCGAGTGCAGAACAAGAATGAATGACGTTTTAAGGCATATGCCGTATTTATACCTTGGTGGATGTACACTGCGCATGTGCGAGCTGTATCGGCTGAAAGTGAAGAGCACGCGCCCGATACACTTCCGCGCTGCCTGCGTGGTCTTTTAGGGGCGAAGCTCCTTAAGCCGTGGGTCGTGCGTCCTCGATGTATGTCGTAGGTAGCCACCTCTCGTTTTAGTTCTTGGAATGTCCGCTAGATGGCGGTACATGTATATGATGAATATATATATATAGGGGCGAAGCTCCTTATGGCATCACCTCGGCGGTCCTCGGTGATCCATGCAGCCTGAGTAGCCAGTAGGCACTGGATTTCGACCTCCAAGGTAGTGCCTGTGTGAGATGTCTCCTGTGCGTGATTAAACAATAAAAAAATTCACAACGTACATGTAAAATTAAAGTGAGTTGCGAGTCGCCATGACTCTCATCGACCCTTTAGTATAAATGCGCCCGATCTTACGTCGTTGATGATGTACTGCGCAGAATTTGCGGAAGATTACCGGTTTACCGACGCACCTCCGAAGCTTCGCCCACTCATCATCATTCACTCCGTGGATATGGTGCCGTCATCTCCAGTTCTCGTCTCGTTTCCGAGAGGGCGCTGTACTATAGACATGCGTACAATATGGCGGTTGGGTGAAGGTACGCTAGATGGCGTTGGCGGTGCAGCTGCTCGTCGATTGCGCCGGACCGCCGTACGAGTGCGCTTGCCGGATCGTGCTGCTTGGCGGACTATGGACGACGACCGGTCGTTGAAGTTTGAATAAAATTTCACACACACTATCGCTTTGATTACTTCTGGGCGAAACCACTGAAGATTTCACGGTGTAACCATGATTGCTTCAGTCACCATAACTTTCATCGACCATTTAGTATAAACGCGCCCGATCTCACGTCGGTGATGATGTACCGGGCAGAATTCACGGAAGATTCACGGTTTCACCGATGAACCTCCGCTGCTTCGCCCATTCATCATCATTCACTCCGTGGATATGCTGTGTGTGTGTGTGTGTGTTTTTTTTTTCATGCGCCATGTGCAGCGCAATGTCGTTGCCGTCATCCTCATCATCGTCACCTCGTGTCAAAAGCTTTCTTAAGGCTTTTACACGTTCGCCGCGGGCTTGCGCTCGCGAGCTGCCGCGGAGTAGTAGCCTACTGGCGCAAGCGCGGCAAAACTACAATGGCGGTTATGGCGTCATAATTTAACTGGGCATCTCGGAGCTCGGCTGCACTGCTGACGTCGCGCAAGTTTTCGGGTCTCCTTCTGGTCGCTTTGTATGATGTCAGTGTCACGAGGTGTGCCTTATAGTGGTGGATCGGGCACTCTAACTTCAAAATTCATATAAATCACCTTGCAAACTGTATCCGCCAGGGCCGTAACTGAGGGGGGGGGGGGTTGAGGGGGGTTCTGACACCCCCCGAAATTTTTTCACGCTTTAACTTTTCGGGTGATAATAAAATATTTACATGCCTTCACAGCCACCACCAGTTGCCAAAGTTACCGTTCAGCGTCCACACCCTCCCCGAAAAAAATTCCTGGGTACGGCCCTGGTATCCGCTGTTCAGATTTGGCAAATGATATACGCATGTTCACGAGAACCGATCCCACAGGCTAACTCAGCGGCAAAATTTTGTGTCAGTACACCTTTCATGTTCTCTACGTCACCACCCCACGCCAGACTTCATGCTCGTCAAGTTGCCTCACCAATAAGAGTCCATTTCAAACTGATCTTTAGGCAGCACCCTCATAGTTTGATATCGCCATGCAATAACGAATTCGAGCGTTTTAAGCCACAATAATGCTTTATTATCGGCAGCAGATTCCCGGCTTCCCCGGTACTGCTGACGTCACAACTTATACCCGTGTCACACGGGCACAGAAAATGACATTCGGCACTGAAGGCATTCAGTTCCCGAATGACATTTTTTTCGGCTGAGCTGCTACACGTCCAAACTGAATGACATTTGACTTGATGATGTCGATCACATTTTCTTCTGTAGTGAGCAATTGTAGAGTAGTAATAAAAAAAATAAACATGCGTTTACAAGCTTGATATATCTCCGAGAATAATTAAATGTAGAAATAAGCATATTACGCTGCCATTAGCTTTAGCTCGTTGCTTTGTTCCACGACGTTGCAAGCGACCGTAGCAGACTACTCGGATCCACAGCGTAAAAAGAAAATGGCGCCTGTCGCATTCAAAGTACAGCGTCTACCAGCTGACGATGTTCATCAGTGATTAGTGTAAACAAAAGACGCGAAAAGTTTCTTTTCAGCTGAATAGGATGTCATTTTATATAATTCAGGTACATCGCACTTCGTGAGCAGCGCCGTCGAGAGTATGCATTTCTCAGTCGAATGAGTTCTGGCGATGGCATTTGGTGACGAATGGCATTTGGGCGAATGCCATTTCGTTTGTGCATGTGGCGCCGCACAAATGGCATTAAATCTGAAGGCACTAGGAAGTAAATGCCATTTTCTCTGCCCGTGTGACACGGGTATTATATATAGGGGGTGCTTTGAGGAAGGGGGGCGCTGCGGAGGGAGTGCACTAACTCTCTGAATAGCGGCCGTTACGGACGAGGCGGTTCACAGCACATCTTCACCTCGCGACGTGTCCGGACTACGTTGGCGGTGCTTCGTTCGTTCTGGAAGACATGCTGACGGACACGCTGGTCGCTTGTGTGACAGCGGCGGAGGTGCTGAGGTCGGCAAACCCTGCTCGTCCCACTAGCTTATCGGACGGGTCGACTCTGTTTACGGCCGCCAACGTCGTTTACGCGTTATCCTGCAAGTGGGCTGAATGCGCCTGCTGCGTCACCGGGAGTCTATTTTAAACGAAGGAACACCTATGCATTCTTTCTCTGCAATTTACTGCCACACACTTACAGCTGTCTCGTGTACGCGTACCGTTGTATACAAGTCTTCAAACCGTTACATAGAGCGATGCGAAAGAGCACAAACATCGCGAACGCAACGCGCAATCGCTCGATTAGTAATATAAAAAATTAAGGCAGCTTCGCAATAGTGGTGCAAAGCCGGAAGGAAGTGCGGGCAGTCTTCTCTGCTTTCTCTTTATTTCCTCTTTTTCTCTTCCTCTCTTTCTTTCTTTTCTCTGTCTCTCGCTCTTTTTTCAATGTCTTTTGATTTTTGTCTCTCTATATTTCTATTTCTTTTTTTTCTTTCTGTTTCTATCCACTTTCTCTTTGTCAATCTTTCTGTCTTATTTTCCTGTATCTCCTGCTCTCTCTCTCTCTATTTCTTTCTCTCTCTTTGTCTTTTTGTGTTTTTGTCTTTCTTTCTCTCTAATTTTCTCTTTCTCTTTCTACACGTATATAATTTTTTATTTCTTTATTGGTTTCTTTGCTTATTTATTTATTTGTAGCGAACTACAGCGAGATAAAGCAATCAAGTGTGTAAATAAACTTTGCCTAACGGTGATATTGCTGGGGAAAACACCAATAGCGAAATTTGTTATAGCAAAGCGCGTGCCATTTACGTAGATTGACGTCAGCATTGGATGGAATTGACATATTATATTTACAGCACCTCTTCCTCATCTCTGGTGCTGCGTCTTTCTTTTTCTTTTGTTTTTGTCCTTTGTTTTAATGCCACCACATAATTGTCGCCCAACTTATTCACATGTCTCTCGATCCCATTTCGAAGCAGTTTCTTAACGTTTTTTTCCCACCGACGCGATCGAAATCAGTACGTTGAGACTCACTTGCCCCCGTGACTTTACTGTCGAGGCTTCTGTACGGTCTCGCATATCCACCAGCCGCACAGCCACGTCTCTTTCATACTTCCGTAAGCACCCTCGGTCCGTCCAGGTTACCTTTATTTCGTATTTACTTGGTCGTCACGGTAATTTCATCTCTCCCAAACTCCCCTTCCTACCACCCTCCTCTCTGGAGCGAAACTCTCTGCACAGCGAGAGAGAGAGGGAGAGAAGGCAGCGATAAGACAACGCTTATGAGCGGAGAGGCAAGGAGGGCAAGAGAGCAGGCCTGCGTAAGCGTCGTGGGAGTTAGCCCGAGGCGCCCTTGTTTACAGCGATGAAACGGAGCGCTTCTCTCTAATGACCACGCGCAGCCGAGGGGCGTACTACGCTGTGCCCGCACGTTTCCCTGCGTTTCCGCGGGCTCCGGCATAAGAAAAAAAACAGAACATATGTGAGTGCAAGAAACCAAAAAAAAAAACAAGGAAGCCTCTTCTATAACGATTAGGAGGTGGCGATAACGTGCCGCGCTTCGCACGAGTTTTATAATGTGTATACATATAAGAGCGTGCCGCAGTATCGTGTGAACTCGAGAATCTGCCGAGTTTTGCGCCGCAATTTCGAGGGCGCTTAACTGTGAAGCCGTTTACGCCGCAACAGCGAAAACGGCATAGTGTGCAATTTGGGGCCCGTCTCGGTTGGTTTCACGTGAAATTTCACTCTCTCTCCCTCTACCGAATTCACTGCAGTGCTTATCTTTGCTGCTGCGCAATACGAGAATATATTGACTCCGACGCTTGCGAAGGTTATTAGCGCCAATTATAACTTCGGAGACCTCGGAGTGGAATAACTACGAAGACACCTCGGTCTGGTTGATTGTGCCTAACGCAGGCAGAATTAACTCGCATACTCCTGATATATAAAATATGGAGTGCGTTTAGCCATGCGTAAAACGGCGAGTGGGAGGAGAAGTAGTCGAGCGTAAATTATGCGTGTAGGTTAACATCGTAACATTATTGCACGCTCATCTACGAGTAGCATTGTTGTGGAGGGCAGCGAGATAGTTTAAACCACTCTGTAGAATTGCTGCAATGTTTACCGGGCCTAGGGATTTTTGTGCTTCGTTTATCTTTCGTACTCTGCCAAGTTACGAGATAACACGGAAAACTAGCTGCAAGGTGCCATAAGTAAACGTTAATGTAAAGTACAGTACATAACTTTAAAGCAAAATGCAGAAGAAAAAAAAAACACCAAAGAGCAGTTCAATCACATATCACTAGAGTTCACAACAAAGGCAGTCACACGGACGCCGAAAATGTTGAAAATAACACTACACGTAACGCCCAGTTACATAACAGCACTAAAATTGGAAAAGTCCAGTCACCGCTTCGTGAAAAGAGCGCATGCCGGATACACACTTTTTTTTATTCTAGTGTATTTCGATTACATTGCCATGCTATAGGCCAGGGGAGTCTCAAACACGCGGGCCGCATGCGGCCCGCGAGGCTCTCGATTGCGGCCCGCGGCCCGCACATGACTGTCTTCTCCCCACATTGTTTTTATTTTCTTATTAAGTGCGCTCGTGAGCTACACAGGCATGACTGGTTTAAAGGTCATTGTGTACATGAGGCATCTCATGTGTTGACGTTGTTTTGAAACATAATCATGAAACAAAATTTACATTTCAGAATCGGCGCCCAGATTTCAGTCGTTTTAGGAGATCGGTATCAACCTAATTTTGGAATTATGGCACCCAATCTCCTTCAGAAATGACCTGTATATGATATATGGACAGTTTTCTTTCAAATAGCAATGTCTGCTGGCAAATTGTGCAACCCCCCCCCCCCCCCTGCTTTTATCTGCTTCACTGCCCCGGCCCTTGCGGGACTCAATTGCGCGACTGCGGCCCGCCGGCTGAGGTGAGTTTGATACCCCTGCTATAGGCAATGGGGTGATCGCTACGCCATGTGACGCCTCTGTTGCATTTTCATGAACTAGTATGATGTAGCATGTGAGATAAGTGGCCGTCTATTGACCTTTTCACAGGAGAAAAGGATCAAGTCTTCTCTGGACTGTTACACATGTGTACAAAAGCTGACGTCACCGTCTCGGCATTGCTTTTGTATGAGGTCACGCATATTAACAACAGCCCAGTGAGGATTATGGGGGGTACTCAGGGAGCGTTCGTTGACAAGGTGCACACATGCATAGGCGTGTGCAGGGTTCCCCTTCAGGGGGGGGAGGGGGGCGAAGGTTCGTCCCAGCGGCCCCCCCCCCCCTCCCTATTATGTCAATGGATGGGGCTGACTTTGCGCCCCCCCCCCCCCCTCCCCCCCCTCTTAGGTGACTAGGGGAAGCGGCCGCCCCCACCTGCCCCCCCTCGTGCGCACGCCTATACACATATGCCAAAGAGTCCCGCAATGTACAGTAGGCTCGAAAGTTGGCACTAAGTACTGAGAGCTGCTGCACAATATTTCCCCAGAAAGCGGGACCGGAAAGCACTCCCTTCTTTCGAATGCAAAACAGTGTAGAACAATGAATTCACGGAGTCTCCTTACATCGCCACCTGTAGACGCGTGGAACCCCGCTACCGGTGTTTGCCCGACGTATCCGAGTAAGTAAAGATCGGAGCCGGGTCACCCTCGACGCTGAATTGGGCCAGTGTCTACGAGGAGAGCCCGGCGTTTTGGGGGGCGAAACCTAATTAGCGGGGCGAAGACGTCCCTCATTTGCACACGTAAATTAGGCCACACTCTCGCCACGCTGTCAGCCTCTTCCTGAACAGCTTGCTGGAGCTGCTTCGTCTCTGGAGATCAGAGTGTCTCGGGTTTGCCCCGCCCGGTTGACTCAGTTCACGCAAGTCCGTGCGGATTTTCTCGTTCCACAAAGAGCATTTGCAGAGCGTAGTGTGTATATGGTGTACGAAGGTTCACATATGCGTCAATTCACGGTCCATATAGGGATGAATCAACACCGTCGCACTTCAGCAGGGAGAGAGGATCGGGGGCGATACCGCTCGCTCTCCGTGCATTTGGTGTATTTTGCCGGGAATGCCGAATTTCCTCGAGAACGTTATTCACGGAAGCTTCTGTCAATGCACTCAGTGAGTGTACATTGTATGTAGAACTCAGATTGAAGTAGTACTCCTCGCTTACCGAATTCACGAGAGACGTTTGTTTGGGTGGTCTGTTAGTGAGATGTTAAGTGAAGTGGTGGATGTGCGGGGAGAGGGGAGCTGTACTCCTTTCGTTCGCAATCTGGTAAACACGCCCGTCCTCCTGCCCGCAATCGCTTACTCACCGGTGACTGCGGAGAAGTTCGTTCCTCGCTGGGTTCATGACGAGGTAGCTACATCAACATGACTACCTTTTGCTCTATTTATACAATCTGCTCCGTCTGAAGGAAAATCTTAATTGTCGTACCAGCGCTTGTTCCACCGTCTTTCCGAAGCGTTCATTAACTCGTGTGTTGTTAAACATTTCATGATTATAAAGAAGTAATTGCTGGGTTTTACTTCCCAAAACACCAATAGAGTTATGAGGCATGCTGTACTGCAGGGGTCTCAAACACGCGGCCCGCGGCCCGCACATGACCGTGTTCGTTAGCTTGCTGTCTGCGTAGACGTTGAGCTGCCGCATGCCGCGCTCTCGCCTCCGGAGTAGCAGCTTGTTGTCGGCGTTGCCGCTTTGCCTTTCGCGGGCGAGAGTGCTTTCACGATCGTTTTCATCCACGGCAGAAAAAGAATGAGTGGTCTGAAACGCGCTTATTCTTCATCGACATCAGCGTCATCGTCATCGCCGGACGATGCAGAACGGACAAGGCAGAACGGACAAGCCTACCCTAAGGTGCTTCGCCCCTAAAATTATATTTCAGCATCGGCGCCCAGATTTGAGTCGTTTTGGAGATCGTTATGGACATAATTTTGGAATCCTGGTATCAAATTACCTTCAGAAATGACCTGTATATGAAAATGGGAAAGTTTTCTTTCAAATGTCAACGTTTGCTAGCAAACTTTTCAACCCCCCCCCCCCCCTTATGCTTTCGTACCTCCTTCACTGCCCCGACCCTTGCGGGACTAAGGCCCGTATTCAGAAACGCTCCTCGACTCGAAACTCGACCTCAAGGGATCCTTGAGACTTCTCCCGTTGCAGAAATCGCAACGTGAAACAGTCCTCAAGAACCCCTTACGGTCGAGTTTCGAGTCGAGGAGCGTTTCTGAATACGGGCCTAAATTGCGTGACTGTGGCCCACTGGCTGAGGTGAGTTTGGGACCCCTGCTGTAGCGGATGACTTAAGATCAATTTTGACTTTCTGTGGGCGGGGGGGGGGGGGGGGGAGGTGGGATGTCCTTTTAGATGCGCCTAATTCTAAGCACACAGGTGTTCAGAAGAGTGGTAAGCTGGGCTAGTTGGTATGGATGCATTGTCCTGTCTAGTTCTCCTTTTGTGTCTCGTTTTTTCGCGCTGTTAATTATTACAATGCACACAGGTGTTCTTTGCATTTCTCCATCATGAAAATGTGGCCGCCGTGGCCAAGAATCGAAACCGCGCCTTCAAACTCAGCGGCGCAACATTTTACGTGCTTTATTAAAAAAAAAAAATTTATAATCTTGTGAGTTTTTACGTGCCACACTGCCTCGCGCATATGCTCACGCGCATATGTGCAAAAGAGTTCATATTATGCATTTTCGAAAATAAACGTTCAGTTGGAAGTAAGCGCTTGTGTTGTCGTCACCTCCCTTTGTCCCTGTTTGCGTGCGCTTCAGTGATCGAGTTGTGATTCTAGTCACGTTACTAGCTGCTACGTGCTTTTCTGGGGGGAACAGTGTCACGTGACCAACTGTTACGTAGTTTATGGCGGGAACATGTCGCGTGATTAGCTATTACGCGACGTTGCGCTATGTTAGCCACGTGACTAAATGTTGCGCGATTCTTAGTCACGTGACTAGGTGTGTGATGTTACGTGTTTTTTTAGTGACGCGAGTAGTTACGTGACATTATATGATTCTAGTGCCGTGACTAGTCACGTGATGTTACGGGATTATTAGTCACGTGTGTTGTTACGTGATTTTTAGCCACGTGACCAGTTATCACTTGATGTTACGTGATATTTAGTCACGTGACTGGTTATCACTTGATTTTACGGGATATTTAGTCCTGTAACCAGTTGTTACGTACTGTTGCATGATTTTTAGACACGTAACAGTCTCGCTCACTAAAGTTCTTCTATCCCACATTGGACAAATCGGCCCACGTGTTGTGGAAGTGAAGCAGAAGTTGAAGTGGACTAAGCGACGAATACTGGTTCATGATGATGATAATTCCAATTCGTACTAGCCGGCGCAACGAAACGCCTAAAAAAAAGTTAAGGCAGCTTGCACTAGTGGTGCCAGGCCTGAAGGAAGTGCGGAACTGGACAGCCTTTGTTTCTCTTCGGTTTTCTCTTTCTTTACTCCTCTCTTCCTTTCGTTTTCTCTTTTCCAGCTTTTTTCTGAGTGTTTTTTCTCTTTATTTCTATTTCTTGCTATCATTATCAAGGCCATCGAACAACAAGAGGAAGAAGACTTCTGTTTGGTAAGAGCGCGCGCTCAAATAGCTATGCTATATGTGGTTTCGCCTGCGTTAATATCCCCATCAACGCGCTCGAAGAGCAAGAGGAAGAAAACTTCGCTTTGGCGTGAGCACGTGCTCAAAGTTCTATGCCATATGTGGTTTTGCCTGCGTTATTATCATTATCAACGCACTCGAAGAAGAAGAGAAAGAAGAGTTTTCATTGGCGCGAGCGCGCGCTCAAATGACTAAGCTATATGTGGTTTCGCCTGTGCTGCGCCAAGCAACGACAGCATGCGACGATGAAATCATACGACAGCCTGGCCCCCTAAAGTGCTCCAACCATAGAAGCTCCTAGATCCTCCTTTCCCTTTTCCCTTAAACAAAGTTCCACTCTCTCTCCACGCTTAAAAGCTACGCTCTTAAAAGCGACCAAGATGTAGTACCTTTTTCGCTATCGGTACCCATCGCGTATTCTCTATCCGACGTTTTCGTTGGCTGCAGAGCGCCTCTTCGCTATTTCAACGGAGATGTGCGAGTTCCATGTGGTGCTCGCAAATTGCTGTTACCATGCCCATGGTGATTCTTTTTGATTAGTGATTAGAGTTCTAAGGGACTTCACATTTTGTTGTTATTGTTGGAGTTATTATTGGCTTGATGTTCCTTTCTCACCTCCTAGCTATTACCTATAGCAAATGAACTAATACAGAGCGCTAGCTGACATAGCAAATTTCTCTTTCAGAAGTACGTGGCATAATGAATATTTAAACTATTATCTTGAGATGCGTGGCTCCTACACTCAATCGTCCACAAAAATGAGCTCCTAGAAATGCAGCCCATCCAGCGACCACGACGGGACGCTTCAAAAATGGCACTTCACTTCGGGTGGCTGCTTTGCAAGTGCACGGTTTTCCAAACAGGACACAAACGGATGCAAAAGAAGCAAGATTTAGACAATGATAGAAAAAAGAGGAGGGGGAGGTGCAATGGAAGAGAATAGAATAGCGCAAATGTAAAAGAACCAAGATGCCGCGGCATGCGGAGTGCAAGGACCTGAGCGCATGCAGAAAGCTGGCGCGCGCCTCGACGCGTAATGAGATGAGAGGTGGGTAATCTAGTGGAGAAGGATGAAGAAGACTCGTAAGAAAGAGCACAGCCCGTAGGTGGCCATTAGTGGCAAGGAGCATCTGCATTCGAGGAGATGAATATTAATAGTCGAGGTGGTGCGGCGCCCATTACTCGGGGAGCTCGCGTGCCCGACTTCCTCCGCCATCAGGGCGCGCTGTCGTCATCTGCTGAAAAACATTTCGACCTTGTCTTCGTTCTCCCTCGCAAGCTCACTCGCAGATTTACTCGCTCACGCTTTTTTCACCACCTTCACGACATTCAGGAACGCGGTGGCACTTCTGCCTAACCGTGTACACTCCCTGATGCGTGTGTGTGTGTGTGCGTGTGTGTGTGTGCGTGTGTGTGTGTGTGTGTGTGTGTGTGTGTGTGTGTGTGTGTGTGTGTGTGTGTGTGTGTGTGTGTGTGTGTGTGTGTGTGTGTGTGTGTGTGTGTGTGTGTGTGTGTGTGTTTGTGTTTGTGTTTGTGTTTGTGTGCGCGTGCGTGCGTGTGTGTGTGTGTGTGTTTGTGTGCGCGTGCGTGCGTGTGTGTGTGTGTGTGTGTTAAAGGGATGACGGATGGTCTACTGACCCCACTAGGTAAGTAATCTACATCGCAGGTTTCATCTACAACACATGCTGGAACCACTACTGATGTTATCAGTGGGCCTCTGTTAAGACAAGTTACAAAGCTACACTAATGAGCAAAATATGTCGCTACTATTGGTAAATTACAATTTCACAATACCAAAGTCATAGGTGTTGCCCCGAGAAAGCGCTTGGTGAACAAAATAACGCCCAAGAAGGAAATGCCGGTGGTGACGCCATCTTGAGGTTCCCCTGCGCCAACCCAGCGTGACGCCATAGACTTTGACGGCGCTGCTATGACTTAGACGATCCTTTGTTGGTAAAAACGCATAACGTTGTGTTCTAAGGAAGCAAGGGAGCCAGAGAGCTGACGCAGCAAATCTGGAAGAAATCATGGAGGTAGTAGCCCAAAATAAGAGAGAAAAGTATTAAAAAACACGCTTTGAAAATACTGGCATCACGCTAATATTTACGTCCGGATTTTTCGGGCTGAAATTCAAAATACAAACGTTGACCTTCATTTTTTTTTCAAAATGAGGATGAATCTATATGGTGACTGATAAGTAACAGTGGGGTTGTAATTAACATAAAAATTATCAGTCGGAATTTATTCAGTGTTTCACATTAGTGCCGATTTAATATTCGAACCTGAGCGCCCATCCCCGTACGTTCAGGCAGCGCTGCTTGACGCAGTTTCTGCCTCGAGGGAACGCTGTCTGAATTACACGAAAAAATCTCAAACAGGTCGATGTGTGCCCCTGCAACTCAAGAAATTCAGGTAGGGCCCCCCAAACGGCGCCTCAGCTGAGAAGCTTCCGACAGGCTACAACAGGTCGGGCTCGATATTTAATAACTCGCACGTTATTCTCGTTCGTGAGTTAGGGAAAAAAATGGGGAAAGTCTCAGTCCATCAGCGCACAATGAAAGTGACGCGGCTGCTCCGGTCGAGCCAATGCGGCTGCCTAATCTTGTCGCGAAAAAAAAAAATGACAAGAAAACAAAACAGAACCCTTTCTCGCACCACGCTTTTTTAAAATCTTTTTGCTTTCATATCGAAACGCGCACTTTGATACAGCTGGAAGGAGAAGTGGCGCTGTAAATGAGGTCTGAGCGGGGACGACAGAATCTGGACAGGCGACGTATCACAATAGATTGGACGGCTAAACCTTGAACGAAAAGAAATGGAAGCAGATAAGGAAGGAAGAAAAAATAACGTTCTGGCAGGTGTGGGAGGAATGACGGGCCGTGGGGCGGCAGTCGAGATAAAGACGGGACGATGGAAGCGTGTGTCGTATACGGGTACTTTGCGGCTCTGTCGTTGAAAAGTGTCCAGATTAAAACCTCTCGGCAAGAACGGAGACTGAGAGGGAGGGCAGTAACGAGGAAGAGTGTGAGCAGGAGTGGGGTGCGGTTGTGCGAAAGAGCAGGATGGGCGAGAGCCGCAAAAGCCCTTTCGTCGCCGTTCAAGCCGAACACCAGTCACGAGGGCGTGTCTTCCACTTTCTCATCTAGTTGAGCGCCATGTGCGTATTTCGTTTCTTCGAAAGGCGCGTTCGAATTATTCGTAGAGTGAATGCTGTGTTTCTTTGGACTTTTGTATAGAATTCTCTTATTATTATTATTATTATTATTATTATTATTATTATTATTATTATTATTATTATTATTATTATTATTATCATCATCATCATCATCGCTGTACACTGGCCTCGATTTAACAAGGCAGGACTCAACAATTTTCGGTATTTAACATGATGCTTTTGATATCCCAAGACACAACTCAAAGCAACAAAGAAAACTGAATATGTGGTAACGAAGTGTTTTGGGAAATACGAGTGAATGGTGGCTTCAACCTGGTATACGTTCAAGTGAATAATAATAATATATGGGGTCTTACGTCCCAAAACCACGATAGGATTATGAGAGACGCCGTAGAGGAGGGCTCCGGAAATTTTGACCATCTGGTGTTCTTTAACGTGCATTGACATCGCACAGTACACGGGCCTCTACCATTTCGCCTCCATCGAAATGCGACCGCCGCGGCCGGGATCGAACCCGCGACCTTCGGGTCAGCAGCCGAGCGCCCTAGCCACTGATCCACCGAGGCGGACAAGTTCAAGGGAAGGATGCCACTGATTTGTTAAGGAGAATGGCTGCTTCAAACTCCGGAAGAGGAGCAGGATACAACTTTATTAAAAAGCTGCAAGAACTGGCCTTTCTAGAGCACGTTGTAAACTCCCTTGGGGCAATTAATACAACTACACACGCAGGGTACCCACTATGCCATATATCATCGTAACTTTCGTGAAGTAGGGAAGCACCCACTATGCCATTATTTGTCATTCTGTGGAGAAGCGTTGTACCCGCTACACATCAGTAAGGCATTATGTACACTTTGTTCTGTAGCTGCTCTGTGGGTTGGGGAAGACCATCGCATTCCCGAGGATGGGATTTTGGTTTTCTATGACGTTTTCGATTATGAAGCGATCGTATGTCCGTGTTATGTCAGGCAAGCGTGCACGCGGGAAAAATTACTCCATTCTTCAGTCTTATAGAGACACATTGTTATTGAATGAACACATCGCGGAACGGAAGTTGTGTCTCTTCTGCGTTTGTGCAAACACGCACACGACTAGATATCTACTCACAAGTGACTGCCTCCCGCATGATGACATTACAACACAGTAGAAACGAAACCAAAACAGTCTGCGCAAAAGCTTGTTGTGTTAAGTTGTTTAGGGCACCCGGAAATGACATTGTTTGGAGGTAGCGGACCTTCTTATATAATGAAAAAATATTTGAGGAGCCATTCGGCACTGTGAATGTGAACGACCAGCGAACCTCTTTAGCACACGGCACAAAGGTGAGAGCTGAAGGACAGATCGTATCATTGGCCAGGCTGTCAACGGGCCTATCAACGTTCAGAGTTTATGACGACGCGTCGACGACGCCATTGCCATAGAGGTTGCGAGCAGGCTTCATCGAAACACCCAATGTTGGAAAGCCAGCTCATCACTGTGCCACAATGCACTCGCTCCTTGCACGTCGTCCCACTGAATATTTACAATGAGGGGGAGCCACGGAACAAAAAAAAAAAATTCACTTTTATTTCTTTTTTTTCTTCGGAACGAGCGATCGCTTGCAATTCCTTCCCCACTTGTTCATTATCTGGGGAAAATAATGCGAAGAATCATTAGATTTCTTTTTTATTTGTTTTTTAGTCCATCATAACCTCTTGCCCTTTTGCGCGTCGGCAGGCAGGTGGTTGTGTATATGTAGGTGGGTTTGTGCCGGCCTTCTTTTGAAGCGGAGTCCAGGGTTTATTAAAGACGATAGTCTTTCTTGGGATACTTGAACGCAGAAATTTTGGTCTGTCTTTCTGTCTGCCTGTCTGTCTGTCTGTCTGTCTGTCTGTCACACGATTCAGCCACCCGGCAAAAGTTTAAGCACTTGCCGAACGCCAGCCATCTTGAACTGGTAGCTGCTTTCATACTTGTAAACGTTGTCGATTAAAAAGCAAATATTACGCATTTCTGAGGCGCAACATCAATACGTGAGTATTAGGTGGTGTGTTCATTTACTAGAAAATACATAGATACGTAATTCTAAAGGCCCTAGTGTTTCTTAGGTTGCGCTGAAAATGCGACGCTACGCACGAAAAAAGCCCTCTGCCGACGATATGGTGCTGCCACCTGGCAGTGGCCCAGGGCTCTGCACAAGCTCATGTTTCCCGACGGAACTGCCAGATGGCGTCCATATGCTAGGACGGAAATGGTACGAAAACAGCACCACGGGTGGCCGCGAATGAGACCAAGCTTCATGTCGTACGGCCGACAGAAGACTATCGTTTTTCGACATTTGCAGCGAAGCACGCAGGTACGCGGCCAATTTTTTCTCTTTCTTTTCTTTGCCGCACTGCGGATATGAAGTTTTTGTGCACGCGATATTATATTTGCTTTTGCGTCCATTCACTACGCTTGTTATCATCATCATAGCGATGTTGTAACTGTGCGCGATTACGACACATTTGTTAGCAAATTAAAGTAGATGTGGAATGTACATGTGTAAAATTTTGTAGCTTTCTTTTGTTTAGTTTAGTTCCAATATTACCTGCATTATTGCATACCTTGCTTCATGTCTTACTGAGTGCTACATTGCATTACCATGTTTTCTTTGGTATGCGGACTTATTGTGCTTCTTAAATTTTCCTTTTTTTATTTTAATTTTTCATGTTCTGTGCAAATATTTCTTCTGTGAACATAACCCTGCAGTCTTGTAACTACCTCCCCCCCCCCCCCCCGCCCCTATGTAATGCCCACACGGGCCCTTAGGGTATATGAATAAATATATAAATAAAATAAATAACCTGTGACGAAGCCAGGTTTTCCCCAGGGTGGGGGGGGGGGGGGTAGTTTAGCCACTTGTTTGTTCATGTTTGCGCGTCTGTTTTCTATACGTAAAATTGCAAAATCCGTGCAAAATAGAGAAATTTCGAAAGGGAAAAGTTGGAACCCGCAACCACTCCCCCTTCCACCCCCCTGGCTACACCAGTGATCACCATCTCTCTTTCTCTTTAATTCTCGGCATTCTCTCCTTCACATTTACAACATTTCTTTCTTTGTTCCGCTTTATCTTTTTATACCATGACAGACGCTTAAACGGGGCTTTTCACTGTTTCCTTTTTACCGTTTTCTTTTACATTTTCTTGATAACTTTTGTCTCTTCGTTTCCGGTCTTTCCAAGGCTCACATTTTTCTGTATTCTGGTCCCGCGGGCCCCGTCCGCTGCGTTCTAGCTTCGTTACGACGACAATCTAATGAGTCGATGAAAATTCACCGGCCGCTTGGTGTAGGCTACCCTGCTCAGTTTTCTATTCCTTATTTCTCTCGCTGCCGCTGTGCGGTCATGCGTGGTCGTCGGGGGGGAGTTGTAACTTAATTACCTTCCTGCAAGAGAGCACTTCCCTCTCGAAAGAGAAGTCGTCGACGCATTTGACAGATTCTTATTTTTCTTTCAGACTTTTTCTTTTTGTTAATCACTGGAACCACACTTTTCTTTCTCTTTGATCTCAGGGGAAACCGGTTTGCTCGCTAAAGTAGGCTTAATTGACGTCCCTTCAAGCGAACCTTCACCGAGACACGGAATTAGTTAACGCTGGCTTCGAGCACTGCGTCGTGGAAAGCTGCAAAAGCGGGTGTCTGTTAAGCGCCTATGGCACGCACACGATTCCGGGGAAGTTACAGCAGATCTTCCTCGAAGGTTCGACGAAAACAGAAAAAAAATGACGCCATATCCACGAAGTGAATGATGATGAGTGGGCGAAGCTCGATCGTTTTCATCCATGGCAGAAAGAGAAATGTGTGGTCTGGAACGCGCTTATACATCATGGTCATCAGCGTCATCGTTATCACGTGTAGTGGGTACATTCCACTATACTGGAACGCGCTTATACTTCATCGTTATCACGTGTAGTGGGTACATTCCACTATACTGCGTCATCGTCATCTTTATCAAGTGTAGTGGGTACATTCCACTATACTGCGTCATCGTCATCTTTATCACGTGGAGTGGGTACATTCCGCTATACTGGAACGCGCTTATACTTCATCGTTATCACGTGTAGTGGGTACATTCCACTATACTGCGTCATCGTCATCTTTATCACGTGTAGTGGGTACATTCCACTATACTGCGTCATCGTCATCTTTATCACGTGGAGTGGGTACATTCCACTATACGTGGCTATCTACCTACCTACCTACTACTACTACTACTACTACGACAACTACAGAGGAGGGACAGACCCACACCCTTAGGAGCTTCGCCCCTAAAAAAATTGCTTTAGGAGCAATGTCGTGTTCATCGAGTTCGGCAGGACGAATAAACTATCTCGGCTTCAGAAGAAGTGAAAAGGAGGAAAGTAAAGATATGGGGAGAATTTAAAAAGCTTTCAGAACGTTCACGTTTGTGTAAAGACATGTTATGCGACGACGATCAGAAATTGTTATACATGATTTTACGCAATGCACGCGGGCGCCGCAACCTTAGGCTGTTAAAGCGAATGTTTTTAATGAATTTTTGTATATTGTGACATAAATTATTAAGGTTATGAAACGTGAGTGCACCAATCCAACATTTTCATGCTTCTACGTCTACCGTAACACTGTTTATTTAGCTACTGAGTACTGACAGACAATTATGCGAAGGAAAGTACAGGGGATGTTATTAGTAGTAAATGTAGTGTAAATGTGAAGAAGGAAAAGTGGACGAAAAGATAACTTACCGCGGGCAGGGACCGAACCTGCGATCTTCGAATAACGCGTCCGATGCTCTACCAACTGAGCTACCGCGGCGGCCATGCCCCCATCTACTTTATGGCGTATATATGTGCATTGGCACGTGGGAGCGTCGCTCAGCGCCGCCAGTAGCCATGACGGCGAGTGTGGAACACTCTTTTTCTGCCTGTTGGCGTCACGTAGCACGTGATCTTATTACAATCTGGCAGCTGACCAATAATACCCTCGCATACTACCTGAAAGCATCAAGTCTGCCATAACGAGACCATGCCAATGAATGAAAGAATCAAGTGGAAATTTTAAGGGCTCGTTTTTCTTTGTTAGACGCATACTTAATGAGAACCAGCAGACAAGTCAAGCCAAGTAAAGTGTAGGGGACGTTATTTATAGTAATTATGATATCAATGCGCAGAAATTGAAGTCTCGTTCTCGGAGACTTCATGCCTACAGGTGGTATGCGAGGAATTATTAGTCAGCTGCCAGCTTGTATAAAAGATCGCGTGCTGTGTGACGCCAGAAGGCAAAAAACTCACGCGATCCCCTTGTGCATTCACCTAAGACGACTCGAAGGTGAAAGCCATCTTCTTTTTAGGAGCGAAGCTCCGTAGGCCCGCGCGATGTCCGTTGTCGCCTGTCGTCGTCGTACATCCCCGTCGGAACAGCTGCGGCGCCGCTCCGAAACCCTCTCTCAGCAAGCGTATCGATCAAGGTCATGACGTCGTGCGCGGAACCGTTCGTAGAGCGCACGCAGCGCGCATACCGACCGCGCAGAGGTGTCGCTCCGGCGCCGCGCCGCTCGTACCTAGATCGCGCATGCAGCCCGTGTACAGCGCGCTGCATTCCTCTCAAGCCGCTCGTACTTAGACCGTGCAGCGCTAGCGCATCGATCAATGGCGCTACACTTAGTAAAATAAAATTACTTAGACTGGCTTCCAAGGAGCTTCGCTCCATCATCAGCATTCACTTCGTGGATCTGCAGTAATTTTCTTCTCAGTCGATGTATAAGGGAGCAGGCAACATGAACCGTGGCTTCACGTGCCACAGCCAAGCGCTGTCTTCACTTCCTTCTCTTGAAGTTGCGCGCCCTGCGGTTTCGTTCACCGCCCAGAGGAGGGCGCCACAACGACATCATGTGGCGTTACTTATCATGACATCACGCCAGAATTTGTGACGTCATAAAGACGCCACAAATTTTTGCGATCTTCGACGTCATGAGGACGTGATATGGTGACGTCATCACGAAGTAGTGACCTTTTGCATCACTCGTGGCCGACTCCGTGGGACAGTCGCCAACGACGGTCAAACTTCACGTTTGATGACGCATGTAGGGCTATCGCCTTTAAAAAAAAAGTGTTCTACACTCGCCGTCATGGCCACAACTGGCGCTGACTAACACTCCCATGCTTAAATGCACAGGTATACCCGATAAAGTCGACGGGAGGAAGAACATCGCCGTGGCTCTATTGGTAGAGCATCGAACGCGTTATTCGGAGGTCGCAGGTTCGATTTCTGGAGGCGGCAAATAGTCTTTTCGTCAACTTCAACTTCTTCGGATTAATCTCATAATTTCTGCAAATAACGCCCCCCTATACTTCCCTCGTATGACCGTCTGTTGGTTCTCATTAAAAAAGCTACAGATGCAACTCGAAGTTTCGAACCCCGTAGAATCACCCCCCGACCCCCCCCCGCTTACTCTGCGTGCGCGTTTACGGTTCTCGTACCCCTCTACGGGCGTGACAAGTCAGGCTGTGCCGTCAGCCACGCGCACACGGCAAAGACGGGGGGATGTCTTGGAAACAAAGGAAATGGTTGCGGGCGCGCGAGTTGGAGGCTTTTGTCGCCGATCGAACCTCGGCGGTTGCTGCGATCGGCGAATAAAGATTTTTTTTTCTTTTCCATTCCCAGTTCGCCACTTTCCCGATGCTTCTTTCTATCTCTCCTTTTATCGGAGGCGAGCACCTACAAGGCTCATTTGTCAACGTCAGGTTGAACCTTCCATCGCCTTTCTCTTCGCCACCTTTCAAGGGCACACCCTTCTCTTCCTGTGCGCTGGTGTACGACCGTAGCTCACTCATTTATATGCGCTTCAGGTCTTCGTTGTTTCTCGCTAGATTATCTTTTCTCTCTGCGTATCGTAAGCGCTAGTTGTTCGTTGTACGGAAACACGCACCCAGTTTCACTGCCGTCACCCAAGTCTCGAGAGCGGTCTTTTATCTTTCTCTTTTTTTTCGCGGTAAGAAGAACTCGTGTTCGACCTCTTTTGTTCGCCTGTTTGATTCTCTGCTCGTTCGTAGGGTTTTCTCCCGTGCACGGGGGCCTTTCTTCTCCGCGTCCCGTGAATCCGGCATCTCGGAGGACACAGAGTGATTTATCACGCGGGCATTTCGGCCGGCGGTCGTCGCGCCCCCTCATGACTGTCACGCGATCCCATTTAATCGCCCTGCTAGCGGTGTCCCGACGCGTAAGGGGCTTCTGCGCTTCACTGTATCTCGATCGCTCACCGGCGATCTTCACGATCGCTCGCACCGCTCTTCCAGCTTGATTCCTTTATGAGTCACTCACTCAGTCACGTGGGAGTTTGTCGAAGCTAACTTTTCTGTTGCTATTCTCACGGAAAAGCCAAACTACACACATAAGGACAAAGTAGCGAGGAAAAGGTGGTGTGTATCTTCCACAAAATTTTCGGAATCTGTCCTACACGGTAGAAAAAATATTTCAGGGTATGAAGAGCGAACAAAAAGAAAAAAAAAAACATTAGGTGGCCTTAATATGCCATATAAGTGTTTTTAATGGCGCTAGTCCACGAAGTTTGGTGACCTCATGGCTCACTAGGGGTAGACTTAGGCTACCTTTTGCTCGTCGACTTCCGCAGCTTCAGAGTACATGCACAATCCACTAGGTCTGACTTGTTCACCGTCATCCACACCTGTGAATCAACTGATGAGCGAAAATGACTGCTCTGTGATGGGTATGTGTCATCTTGGTGGAGCGTACCAACGACAAGATTTTCCTATTTATTTACCTCGTGTTTCATTCATCTGTCCTTTTTCTGTTATGGGTAATACGTCCCTTTATGATTGCCAGCGTGGCCCATCCCCCTTGTGGGTATGAGCCAGTCTTCATTAGGCCACAGAACAAAACAAAACAAAATAGTCTTCCCTTTCAATAAACTCATTCAGTAAATTTTCACTAATTAGCCTGATAGTTAAATGGCCCTTATTTTTACTGAACTTATGCTTCGATGTTATATGTATCCTCAACAACGGTTAATTTGAGCCATAACCTATTTTATGGAAGTTTTTATGTTTTTACTGGTGTTATATAAAATTCGAGCCAACGGTCAAATGGTGGTCGGCTGGGTGGGAGTTCCGGTGGGGTCCTTGAGAAACATAGCTCCTGACATGCACGCTATATTGTGGCTGTCGGCATCTCATCGAAGCTTTCTTAAATGCAAACTATTTCTTGAACCAAACATATATACTCGGTATCTATCTATCTATCTATCTATCTATCTATCTATCTATCTATCTATCTATCTATCTATCTATCTATCTATCTATCTATCTATCTATCTATCTATCTATCTATCTATCTATCTATCTATCTATCTATCTATCTATCTATCTATCTATCTATCTATCTATCTATCTATCTATCTATCTATCTATCTATCTATCTATCTATCTATCTATCTATCTATCTATCTATCTATCTATCTATCTATCTATCTATCTATCTATCTATCTATCTATCTATCTATCTATCTATCTATCTATCTATCTATCTATCTATCTATCTATCTATCTATCTATCTATCTATCTATCTATCTATCCGCCTACGTCACCTGGCTCTCGTGGTCTTTTTTCGTTAGCTTGGTAGAAATCAAACAGGCATAGCATGACACGAGTATTACGCGAATATGTATTATTGTTCAAAACATGAATATCTTGACATGCGTAACATGTACGTCATGAAACACAAGACTGCCACCTCGCGCAAGCGGGGTGGCAGTCGGCGACGGGATCGGTTTGCAGACAAACACAAAGTGGGTGGGAGCCCCCCTCAATCTCTCGGGAGGAATTCCTGGTCGTCATCGACCCCGGCGGAAGAGGAAGGAAACGCGACATGTTTTGACAGCGGCCTCATCTTCGCTGCTCAGGAGCGGCTCGGATGGCAAAAGTGCCGCTGCCTCGGGCGTCGTTTTCATCTGCTGGTCCGCGTGGCAGCCGCAGACAGCTACTACGTGCGCTTCTGGTGGTGCCCGCGGCGGTGGGGAAAGCTGACCCCGCTCGATAAACTGTCGCCATCTTTTATCAGTTTACTCGCTCCTTCTGTCTGCTTTTTTTTTTTTTTTTTTTTTTTTTTTTTTTTTTTTTTTTTTTTATGTTGCACCGACGGGCGGTGGAACATCGGGGATGAGTGCCGTCTTTATTGGCCTGAAGCCAGGTGTCGCTGCAGCACCCCCTCTACCCCACAACACACACGTCTGACAGATGTCAGATCCTGTTACGCCACCGCCGTACATGCGTGGGTGTACGGCCTTGAGGCCATATAGAAAAATGAAAACCACGTACTGATAAAACAAAGAAACAAAAGTGTGTTGGCGTAACCAAACGGCTTGAGTTTAAATACAGTCTAAACATGGCGGTGTTGAGAGTTAACACCGCAAGTGTTTAACTCGCTTGTTTTAGAAAGTACATACAAGACGCTATTTACCAGTACTTTGAAGACGTTGAAACACTTTGAAGACGTTGACAGAAGGCTCGAGAGATGCGCAACCATTTTTTTATCTACGGAAAAGCGTGGGCGCGTGGGCGTGATTTTAAGTAAAACGCTCTGGAGTACTTCGACCGTGGCTGGCTGTTATGGCATGACTACATGGTTTCACTGCACATGGGGTACGGGAATGGACGTCGACACGAAAGCGTGTGACAATCTGCGTTGATCATCGCCCGAATACCTCACTTCTCGCCCGCTTTTGGACATCTAATGAATCACGGTAGGTGTGTAGGCGCGGTCGCGGGGGGGTACAATGCCTACAAGCAAATTAAAAATCATTAACTTAACGTTTCAGTTGCTCACGCACTTTTGTTCATCTATCGCCGCTTCAGGCACACGTTGTCAACCTGACACTAGCCATGTGCACATGCTTCTCGTTATTGTGAAACACCAGTGTTTTGTGATGTATACGTGTTCTGTGGTGTTATCTATCATACACTGGTGCGAATGATTACTGTTGCCTCCGAAATCTGAATGCTCAACTTCACTTCTTTTCTAGCTTTCTTTAGATGCGAAGCATCTTATGCTCGGGGCTTTGTCCTTCCCTCCCTCCCGCGACCCGCGCCCCGCGTCCTGGTCACCTTTCATGAAGTAGGGAAGCACCCACTATACGAACTAGGAACACTGTAGTACAATAAGGCCGTCAACCACCACCACAGTCACCAGAGTCATGGCCGAGAGCACAGAGTGGCTGCTTAGCAATGGCTATGGCAGGTGGTGGGTGCAAGCAAAGAATAACGCGCTCTACTGGCGGTGTCTGTCGCCCACGTTGACTCCATTCCTTGATCTTGCTTGCATGTGCTTGCGGGGGGCTTTGTCCGTCCCTTCTTCCCGCGTCCCACGGCCACTCTCTCTCCTCTCCTACGCTCCCGCCCTTTATCTCCTCTAGGAATCCTCTACTCGACGGAGCGGCGCGCACGACAGGTGGTGCGACAGCTGCATACTCCGCTGGAGGCGCCACGGTAGTTCCGCGGTATGAAAATGACGGAGCGCGCGCGCCCCATTCTCTCTCCTGTGCAGCGCCGCGATGAGAGCACGGGCCGCTGCCGCGAAACAGGAGCGGCGACGTTTCTCCCGCTCAAGCTAACCATCTCCTCGCTTTTTTTTTTTTTGGTTCTCTGGAGGTACGAGGCCAGTGCCACGACGGCTTGAAAGGCACCGAAAAAGCCAAGGGGAACGCCGTATCTGCCTGCTATCTTCCTTAGTTTGGGAGTAACCTTGGGTAGATAAGGACACTCCTTCAGGTCCTATGGACATAGTGGTCGTCCTTGCCCTTGCCTCACTCCTCGTACCTTTCACTTTATGCAGGAGTCTTCTAATCACTGGCGTCACCATCGAGTCATGAAATGCAGCCGTCTTAAGAAGGGACACCGGGAAATGTCACTGTAAAATGTAACCAACCTGCAACTTCTTTCGGGGAGCCCACAATAAACAGGGCATAGAAACTCCCCTACTTTTACTGTCTTTGACGAGGATGAATCAAAAACTCATCCTAGTCAGAAAGTCAAAGGTGAGTCAGAGATGTCAAGCTGTAAACTAGGCCAGACTCAAGTTCTTCTTAATGCACAGAGGACCCTGTGAGTTTTTTTTTCTTTTTTTTAACGTGGCACACACATATTAACCTGACGCGCATCTCGTATCACTCTAAAAAATCCCACGCTTACCTAAGCGTGCGTTTTAAGTTTTTTTACACGCCTAAGGTACGCGTGATATTTCTCCACGCTTAGCGATCACGCCTACACTCTGAAGAATCCCACGCTTACCTAAGCGTGCGTTTCAAGTTTTTTTACACGCTTATTATGGCGTGACCATTACGCACGCTTAAAGACGGCGCCGAGGATCTGCGCCGCAGGAGAAAAGAGATGGAGTGGGGTGACCCACTCCCGCCCCCGTCTCTCCTTGGGCGCAGATGCTAGTCAGCTTGAAGCACGGGTCGCTGTCGGCTTGCATCGCTTCTCCGAAGCAATCTTTGCTCACAGTCCTCTTCTTTCGTCTCCACCTTAGCAGCAGGCAGGCGGAGCAGTTGCTGAATGTTCCACAAAGAGATTGCGCAAGACACTCCCGCCGTTTACGCTGAAACTAATCCATTAACAAGCGGTTTGGCTAAGCCCTGGTGCAATTCAAGGATGAAAAACAATAGAAAGTGTAAACAGGCCTCTCCCTATTTCTTTGCACAGAGTGGCGAGTGCTATATCAAACACGCTGTGCCGCGCTGGGCGTTCGAAGATAGTGAGCCATGCACACAATGTATGGGACGATAGGACAGTATTTCTCCCTTTAAGCATTCAGTTTTCCCTGTTGTTCGCCAAAAATACCTAATCAAATTATATTTCTCTGGCGTTTTATTCGAAGAAACGCGAAGAATATAAGCAACAGAAGATCTACGACCCGTACATTTTTTTATTCATGTAGTATACACACTCAGGAAGCGCGATGCAACGAAACCACAGCTAAAAAGAGAATTTACACAGTTGACAGCAGAAATATTTGCGTAATGCTGATGAAGGTTAATTCGGTATACACTGTCTATTTAAATGCGCAACGCAGTGAACAAACTCCTTAGTGTTGTTTATGTCGATGATACCTATCTGCCTGAGCCCCGCCTTGTGACTGGATGAAGCCAAGCCGTTGGCCATATGCTGCCGGATATGTCTAATCTTCCATGCAGTGCAGGCATAGGCACATCACTAGTTCCTTCTCTGGGGCCGTCTCTTCACTCATACGAAAAGTTTCCAGCTCGCTGCCGCAGATGAGGAGTCTTTTTTTTTCCCCAGAAAATGCAGGGTCTTATCAACTCCTTTGGAGGTGTCTGTAAAAAGAAATATCCCATTAACCAAACCATAATGCTTTACTTGTAAAGAAGACACGTCAATCACGCTGTAAAGGTAACTGATGATCACTGGAGGTGAGGTGTGTGCTCTTATCTTTCCTGCTCAGCTGCTGCTTTTCCGTGTCCTGTCGTTTCCAGCATGTCACTCCTCTTCTCGCCTCTGATACCTGAGCAATAAACATGCCCTAACAAAACAGAGGCAAAAAGTGAAGTTACAAGCAGTTCTATAAGTGTGCTCTATTGCTTACCCGTTTATTTCTTCCATAGAAGCGTAGACGTGTTGCACGGCTTACAACTTCCTACACCATATCCGGACACTTTTCAGCAATTCACCGAGATTGTGTTGCTGATAGGGAATAGGTTGCTTTGCAGCTAGAAATGAATAATAATAATAATAATAATAATAATAATAATAATAATAATAATAATAATAATAATAATAATAATAATAATAATAATAATAATAATAATAATAATAATAGGAAGAAGAAGAAGAATTTGTTCCAGCCTCAAGAAGTGCAGGTACAGGGGAGCAGCTAAAAAAGCTGTCATGAACAGTTTGACTGAGCCGTAGCCCCTAGATACAATGCAACAGCGACGTTCAATACAAATACATGAGATATAATTACGGCTTCATGTTTCATAAGAGAGAAAAAAGCACATCACAGCAAAACTGACAGGAGGAAAACAGCCCTATTCACACTTATGTGCAGGCAGCACAAATCGCTACCTCAGGATAAACACACTTGTGCATATTTAAGGTCAATAAGCGCCAAATAACAGCGTAAATGATAAAGGAATACTGAAAAATGTTGAAGGGCTGCAGAATATCACATCAGCACGGGCACAGAATATTCATGTTCACTAAACACCGCAACACCGCCGCACTTACTCTTTTTCAAAAACAAAACCTAAAAATCTGAACCGGACACAAATAGATATGCTCATTCAAAGCATACATCGCTCCTGATGTATCATGCATCGCTTCTGAGACGCAGGTTACTATCAGTCGGCAAATAGCTGACAAAATTATGAACTTTTCCTTAACCTACTACCAGGGCTTAAAGTCAGGGGGGCCTGGGGGAGCCGGGCCCCCCTCTATTTTTTAGGAGGGGCTTCGGTCCCCCCTCAGGTGGTCAAATGTAGTACGAAGACACCCATTCCACGAGCGCTGGAGTTTATTTTTTTTTTTTGGTAGTAGTGCCTTGTTAAGGTAAATTGTAGCTCTTCCATCTTTTTAGTAATGAGTTTACCGCGATTGTTGGGTTGGTGTGGCACGACCAGAAGAAGAAAACAGGCATCTTTGAGTTCTGGCCGCGCTGTGTGGCGCGATGTCCGTTCATTCTACCGTCCGCCAGCTAATTCGAACAATTCTATAGTCCCGTTCGAGTTCCACTTCACGTGGTTTATATATATATATATATATATATATATATATATATATATATATATATATATATATATATATATATATATATATATATATATATATATATGTTACCGCTCTGTGAGTGCCCCCCCCTCCAATGATGGGTGACTTTAAGCCCTGCCTACAATGGTATACTATGAGCATATGAGCGACATATGCTTTAGCTAGAAGAATAAGCACCATTGCTGTGAGGAACTGTTGCAAAGTAACTCCACTAACAGCGTTATAAATCGTGAGAGTAAACACAGCACAGAATGCAACTCCGAGCTCGCCACCCAAACAACTTATTGAAATGTCATTGGGTGCGGAGACCTGAAGGGTGAAATTAACGAAAGAAAGAGAGCACGTTATATTCGCGTCATGAACCAGCATGTAACGCGAGGTGCGTTCTGACTTCAGAAATTTTTCAAAAACCTCGCGTTGTAATCGCGACAGTATCGCACTTCAAAAGAACACAACGTTGGGCTTGTTGCAAGGTATTCCATAGTGTAATATAATAACGGCTCGAAATGGCAGAAACTACACAGGAAAGATATACGAGCAAGCACTGCCTTTCAAGAGACGACTTATTATTGAACGCGAAGATATAAATAAGCAAGCATGCAAGTGACAAGTACGGAACAAAACACTGTCAGAAAAAGAAGAAGAAACGCACACGTTGAAACACAACATCTAACAGGCAGACAAGAAACCGTTGCAAATCATTGTTTGCTGACATAGAGTGCGACCGAAACACAACTGACGTTCTTACCTGTATATTCCAATCGTCCATGAATGGCAGTTGAGCGGTCGCTGTATATGCATCATCCATGTGGAAATCCTGATGCCGAGCCGTCAGAGCGCGGTGGATTTTCTCTCACGGAGACGACACAATCACAATTGGTGTCTTTGCACCACTCACTTTCAATGCGAAGAATGCCTGTAGAAGTGAACGCGGCAGAAATCTCTGTGCTGCAATAATTAAACATCGTGAGCACCCGCTGCAGAATCCGCAACAAATGTGGCTGAAAGGAGCCTTTCAAACGCACGCCCTTCGACAGCCTCCCGAAATGAAGTTTCGTATTCCTCGCAATAGGCGCGGGGAGATGGCGTATGCGCATGCGTATGCACCTCGTCACGTTCGTGGTTGAGAATGCGCATGCTCGCGCTTCGGGCAGACGGCGCGGCATATCGCGGCTCCCTTATTAGGATTTGTATCTGCGTGATGGTAAATGTTTACGCGTGCGCTCCGCGGGAATGTAAGCGTGTGATATCCGCTCCACACGCGTACACTGCTCGCTCACGCTTGCACATGACTGAACCACGGCGCGCAGCCTTGCCCTCACGCTGACCTGAAGGAACGTCACGCTTATTTTCGGTCACGTGGTGCTTGAAATGTCATCCCCGGCTCATTTACATGCGCATCACGCTTAAAATTACAGTTTAGCGTGAGATTAAGCGTGGGATTTTTTAGAGTGTACACCAGGCCACGTCTCAGCGCACGTATAGGTGTACGCCAAAGGTCGTGGGAAGATTCTGCAAGTGAAATAAAGAATGATGAAGAAAAGGTATCGACATTTTCCTTTCTTTTTCTCTTCAATGTAAACCCATTTGTGAGATCTCCGCCGACGTATTCAGTGCTCTCTGTGCATTTGAATTGAGCCGTCGATCTGAAATCGGCAATGGCCGCCTGCCGTAAAACTCACAAATATTCGTTTTTTTTTTTTGTTTGTTTTTTTTTGCTTTCGTACCTCCCTCTTTCTGGAAATCCGAAGCATTCAGTGGTTGATGGCTCCGAGCCCAGCACAATGCGACGCGGAACACAACGTTCTTTCTGTGCTTGATACTCTGTTACACTCAGCCCGCGCAGTGTGCGCCGACCTCTGCACTGGAGCAGGGCTGCTGCTTCTTGCACTCTCGGAAGTCGAGACCCGCGCTCATTTTCGTTAACACAAAGAGCGAAGTCTGTGCTTGCTCGCGAAGTGTAGAACATCCCACTGTGTTTCTCGCATTTTGGTCTGGAGTTACAGGGACCACAGAAGAAATTTGCGGCAAACTCATTCGTAATGCATGTCATTTGAAGATTGAGGTTTAGGATCCAAAGGACGGAAATGTTTTTTTCTTTCGTCCACTTTAGCGCCTTTGAATATAAATTTTAATTATTACACTACGGTTAAAAACAACCAATAACGTCCACTATGCTTTTCTTGGCTTAATTATCTATTGGTTTCATTGGTTGTTTCTAACAAATAAATGAGTCCCTCGAACAGTTTCTCTTTTTCAAACTCAACGGTGCTTTCGTAGCAGTAGAAGTAGTAGTTGTAGTAGTAGTAGTAGTAGTAGTAGTAGTAGTACTTGTAGTAGTAGTGATAGTAGTAGTAGTAGTAGTAGTAGCCATAGTCGTAGTAGTACTTGTAGTAGTAGTGATAGTAGTAGTAGGGGTAGTAGTAGTAGTAGCCATAGTCGTAGTAGTACTTGTAGTAGTAGTGATAGTAGTAGTAGGGGTAGTAGTAGTAGTAGCCATAGTCGTAGTAGTACTTGTAGTAGTAGTGATAGTAGTAGTAGGGGTAGTAGTAGTAGTAGCCATAGTCGTAGTAGTACTTGTAGTAGTAGTGATAGTACTAGTAGGGGTAGTAGTAGTAGTAGCCATAGTCGTAGTAGTACTTGTAGTAGTAGTGATAGTAGTAGTAGGGGTAGTAGTAGTAGTAGCCATAGTCGTAGTAGTACTTGTAGTAGTAGTGATAGTAGTAGTAGGGGTAGTAGTAGTAGTAGCCATAGTCGTAGTAGTACTTGTAGTAGTAGTGATAGTACTAGTAGGGGTAGTAGTAGTAGTAGCCATAGTCGTAGTAGTACTTGTAGTAGTAGTGATAGTACTAGTAGGGGTAGTAGTAGTAGTAGCCATAGTCGTAGTAGTACTTGTAGTAGTAGTGATAGTAGTAGTAGGGGTAGTAGTAGTAGTAGCCATAGTCGTAGTAGTACTTGTAGTAGTAGTGATAGTACTAGTAGGGGTAGTAGTAGTAGTAGCCATAGTCGTAGTAGTACTTGTAGTAGTAGTGATAGTAGTAGTAGGGGTAGTAGTAGTAGTAGCCATAGTCGTAGTAGTACTTGTAGTAGTAGTGATAGTAGTAGTAGGGGTAGTAGTAGTAGTAGCCATAGTCGTAGTAGTACTTGTAGTAGTAGTGATAGTACTAGTAGGGGTAGTAGTAGTAGTAGCCATAGTCGTAGTAGTACTTGTAGTAGTAGTGATAGTAGTAGTAGGGGTAGTAGTAGTAGTAGCCATAGTCGTAGTAGTACTTGTAGTAGTAGTGATAGTAGTAGTAGGGGTAGTAGTAGTAGTAGCCATAGTCGTAGTAGTACTTGTAGTAGTAGTGATAGTACTAGTAGGGGTAGTAGTAGTAGTAGCCATAGTCGTAGTAGTACTTGTAGTAGTAGTGATAGTACTAGTAGGGGTAGTAGTAGTAGTAGCCATAGTCGTAGTAGTAGTACTTGTAGTAGTAGTGATAGTAGTAGTAGTAGTAGTAGCCATAGTCGTAGTAGTACTTGTAGTAGTAGTGATAGTACTAGTAGGGGTAGTAGTAGTAGTAGCCATAGTCGTAGTAGTACTTGTAGTAGTAGTGATAGTAGTAGTAGGGGTAGTAGTAGTAGTAGCCATAGTCGTAGTAGTACTTGTAGTAGTAGTGATAGTAGTAGTAGGGGTAGTAGTAGTAGCCATAGTCGTAGTAGTACTTGTAGTAGTAGTGATAGTAGTAGTAGGGGTAGTAGTAGTAGTAGCCATAGTCGTAGTAGTACTTGTAGTAGTAGTGATAGTACTAGTAGGGGTAGTAGTAGTAGTAGCCATAGTCGTAGTAGTAGTACTTGTAGTAGTAGTGATAGTAGTAGTAGTAGTAGTAGCCATAGTCGTAGTAGTACTTGTAGTAGTAGTGATAGTAGTTGTAGGGGTAGTAGTAGTAGTAGCCATAGTCGTAGTAGTACTTGGAGTAGTAGTGATAGTAGTAGTAGGGGTAGTAGTAGTAGTAGCCATAGTCGTAGTAGTACTTGTAGTAGTAGTGATAGTAGTAGTAGGGGTAGTAGTAGTAGTAGCCATAGTCGTAGTAGTAGTAGTACTTGTAGTAGTACTTGTAGTAGTAGTTGTTGTTGTAGTAGCAGTAGTATTCACTCAGGTCTAGGTGCGGGGTTGTTCTCGCATTTCGCGCCCACGGAGACGCTGTCGTGGCCGGGTATCAAGTTCGCATCCTCGAGTCTAGTAGCGCGACACCTCAGCCGTTGTACGAAGGCGGCTGACTTATAGAAAGAACGAAATGGAGATAGAGTAAAAGACCGTGAACTGCGTAAAATTAGGAAAAGGACAACGCGAAAGAAGACAAACAAAACAGAGAAAGAATACCCGCTTGCACACGCGACTACATACCGATCACGTGTGTCGACACACTATCTTCAGCAAACAACGCACGCCCGCTCCACCCCGGGTTATGCACCCTCCAAGGGCGTCGCGTGTGGATCTCTCAGTGTAACGAATCGCCTACTGCACTCAGCAAGGAGTCAAATGGTGTGGATGTTTTCCTTCCGGAAGGAAGGAGAAATCTCTGTCCTCTACAATCTTCATTTAGGTCCCTCCTTATCCATCCTTCGTTCCTTTTTTTTTTTTTTTTTTTTTTTTTTTTTTTTTTTTTTTTTTTTTTTCACATCGCCCTTCCGTGCACTAACATTTTTCACCGGCATTGTACGCTCCCGTGATCGACCCCGTCTTTTTCGCCTGGATTTTATTTCTTCTCGCACTCCGTAGAAAGGAACTTCATTGGAGCCAGGAACCAGTGCGAGCTCTTTTATGGCGGGCCATTGCATAGAAATACTTGTGCACCGCGTATAGGAGAAACAGCTGCATTCGGAAATGCCTTATTCCGCTTGTTCGCCTTTCCGCTCCTTATCTTTTTTTTATTTTAGACCTCTCCCCGTGGTGACCCCGTTACTGTATTTTCTGGAAACTCTTGCATAAGACATGCTCGCGATACGGGCGCCACGCTCTGAGCCCCCCAGAACGGAAAGACACTTTAGAAGGAGGAGTCGCAGGGCAGCCACACTTTCCTCCCAAACCCCCCGTATTACACTTCCAAGAAAATCACTTGTGCGCTGAAAGCAGCCGCAATATTTTCCTCGGGGCACGAAGACATTTCTACGGGACAAGAAGTATTCAACTAGGTGATAATATCTATTATAATAAAATTCGTTATATTATTCAGATGCGCAACGCCGGAAGAGGTTTTGCTGAGCTTGTCAGACTTCGCCTGAAGATATCTTTCTCGGAAGAAGTGAGAGGTTTCTGTTTCTTTCATGCTCCACCTATTTCTTTCTCTTTCTCGCTCTTTCTTTCCTTATTTCTCTCTCTTTGCTTCTTTCACTCACTCTCTTTCTTTGTTTTTTTTATTTATCTATTTCTTTCTTTTTCTATTTTACTCTCCATTCATGACATGTGCCAACCGCGTTAGCTTATATTACGGCACGCTTAGTAAACTGTTACTCGCGAATCGTGCTTACGGGCTACACTTACCACTGTCTCTCCCCGGCTCAACTAAACTCGCACAGCCGTTCCGCAACCGGACTACCCTCCCCCCCCCCCTCCCCCCCCCCCTTCCTGTCGCATGGCAAACATCGCTGCATTAGAACAGCTTTCCTTCCTTCCTGTACTTCCAAGGCCCTTCAGGATTCGACGCTTTTTCAGTAGCCACCAAAAGAAAATATAGAAATATACGTAAAAACGTATACAGTGAAAGAGAGAATCCGGGAAGGGCGGGTGGCAGAGAGGCTAGAAGCGTAGGATGGCGCGTGCTCCCCTAACAAAATAACAGAAGAAAAAAAATCGAGAACAAAAAATTGAGTGAGGAAGTGTCGCTGCAGTGGAAAAGCGAAAGCAGCTGCGTCATTGTAAAATGTGGCGCTCGCAGTAAAATGTCAAAAAATAAAAAGAGAAGAGGGAGAGGAAGTTGTGCCCGCGTCGACAACGGCTCAGGAGGCATTGCTTGCTCGCCGCTGGCACGTTGAAGGCGGCGGTGTTTTTATCGTCCACCCGCTATTTCCTCTGCCGGTTGGTATTCATGCGCGGACGTCCCTGTGTGGGCCGTAAAAGACGAACAATAGACGCGGAGCGATAGACAGTCAGCCGGGAGGTCGTTGTAGCACGCGAGGATAACAGCTTCACAACTTGCACCGCTGCGGACGCCGTGGCCGTCGCCTGCTACGCTGACCTGCGTGGGCATGAGCGGACTACATGAAGCCGGAGGTTTCATCTAGTACCCTGGCGTTGTTGACATAGGTCCTTGGTGTAAATATTTGTCGTTGTTGTTGTTGCTTCTGCTGTTGTTGACGACGATGATGATGACGTTTGGTTGGTTGGCAAAATGCGCCATGGAAAGGCTTGCATGTGTTCCTAGAAACACGGATTATACACGACCGTGGAACATAGCCTGCCATACTGGAGGCATACTAAGCCGGCACGACGTATTTGCAGCACACGAACATCCACTTATAGTAGGGATAACTAGAACACTCATAGAATTTCTACAGGGAAAATTAAAAAAAAGAACATGTAGAGTCTAGAAACGAGCCGGAGCTATGCACTTCGGGCATACTGCGTTGCCTTGTATTCGAGGAGGATATACGCATGTAAAGAAACACGCAGCACGGATTTTTTTCTGATCCGCACGAAAAGAAACATGCAGTAAGGAGTGGGACCGTTGGGGTACCAAAAATTCGCATGGTTCCTTAAGCATTTGCCTAAGACGATTCGAAGGTGAAAGCCATCTTTTTTCTTTTTCTTCCCAGTCGATGCATTGATACTACCCAGCCCCCTACCGAATGCTTTAACCACACATAGCGTGGCTTTGCATTGCTTCCACGATCGGAGTCATTGGCAAGCTTTCTTCACTTCTCCTGATTTTGCACCGCTTCCGTGATCAGCCCACCTTTGACCAAGAACGGCGCGTTATGTGACGCCGCAATGACGTCACAGTGGGACGTCATGATCACGTCACAATTTTTGCGGTTTGTGACGTCATGATTACGTCATATGGTGGCGTCATCGTCACGTGATGGTGTTTCTTTGCTTCACTCGTGTTGTCGACGCCGACGGTCAATTTTTGCGTTCCGTGATGCATCTAACGCTGTCGCCTTAGTATTGGTGATCGACGCAACATGCCGTATTTCACCAAGAAATGACATAAATACGTTGATGATAATACATTGATGACACCGACGACGATTAGGACGAGGATGATGATGATGATAATGGTGGTGATGATGCAGTGCCGACGCCTTAAATCGCAGAGAATACACGCTCACCAAAAAGCACAGGTGTACTATCGGGACTTTCCGTTTGCAGGGACGCAGTGGGTGCTATAAAAGCTGCACCGCATTTTAACAAATACTCTCTTTTTTCTCTCCCCCCCCCCCTTTGTTCATCCCATACCCTCTTTTTTGTCTTCTCTCCTTCGGGCTCTGTCCTTGCACTGACTCTGAAACGCTGCACCTGCGAGCCCTAAATCAAATTGTCGTGAACCGAGCGAGCCAATTACGAGGCTAACGAAACGTACATCTCTCTTACTCTTTTTCCTGCGCTCTCGGTAATGGCAGCACTCGTTGTAAAGTTCGCCGTCTACACTTGGAAGAGAAAAATAACATTTTTTTTCTGTATTTTTGCAGCCTTTCTTTCAAAGAGGTAATAAATTTATGGCTAAAAGTAAAAGCTCAAGCTCTAGAATGCAAAGAGAAAAACTGCAAGTACCGTAGCTGCCTCAACTCAGGGTAGAGACTTCAACTACGCAGCCGAAAAAATCGACTGAGGGAAAAAATTTCAAACGAGGGCACGAAACCTCGAGGAAGGGAGGAAGCAAACAGAAAGGGAGAAGGCAGGGAGGGTAACCAGAAAGACTTCCGGTTGGCTACCCTACACTGGGGGGATTAAGGAAGGGGAATATAAAGCTGAGAGAGACAGAGGAGGGGAGAGAAGGAAAAAAAGAGAGAGAGGCAGTGA
The DNA here is from genome assembly GCA_030522465.1 of Rhipicephalus appendiculatus. Taxonomy (NCBI): domain Eukaryota; kingdom Metazoa; phylum Arthropoda; class Arachnida; order Ixodida; family Ixodidae; genus Rhipicephalus; species Rhipicephalus appendiculatus. The sequence continues at coordinate 55,023 of JALIZH010007045.1, forward strand.
ATTCACTGCAGCGTGTGGAACTGCACCGCAAGACAGAGGCAGTTTCATAGAAGCGAACAGGCCGCACAGGTAGAAAATCCAGCAAAGAGAACGAAGTTTCGAAATAGTACAGATAGCAAAGCGTTAATGGATAGTACAGCGTGTGCGAAGAAGCATGTAAGACCAAGAAGTAAAGGCGAAACCCTTTCAAACTCCCCCTTCACCTTCACCAGTGTAGGGTAGCACACCGGTAATATTGAACTGGTTAACCTACCTTCGTTGAGTCCCCTGTTATGTTTGAAGCAAAGGAAGATTAATTTTTGTCTGTGGTCTCTTTTACTTGGTGTCACGCAGAGAAATATATTTTCATACATACACAAGAAAGAGAGAAAGAGATAAAATTAGAAGAATATACAGGAAGGTCAACCAGAATTCTAAAATCCGGTTTGCTACCCTACACTAAGGGGAGGGTGAAGGCGAAAGAAGGATAGAAAGAATAGCATAGAGACGACGATATCGTCTACAGTGGCGGCAGTGGTCGTATGTGACCTGGACATTTTGCTCGACCACACCACCTGATAGTCTGAAAGAGGTCCTCAGACTTCACCTCCCCTTACCTGGGTGTGCCACCTGCATTTGGGGTTTATCTTGGTGTGTTTGGTATTTTAAAATATCGGTGAGCCATTCAAAAAATATTAGCACTTACGAATAGTGCCTATTTCAGGTTTGAATACCCAACGAAGTGAAACATTGTTCAATTTGATATTAGGAAATTTCAAATATTCGCCCAAACCCGACTTGAAGTTCATAATAACAAACAGGTGCTATTCTTCAATAAACCTATGTGACGGCAGCTTGAGCCAATGGTTTTTCCGCAATAGTGTGCAGTCAATCAGACGAGCTTTATTACATGGTAAAAGTAGCGCAAAAAACACGGACACAGAAAAGGAACACACATACACAGCGCTGTGTATGTGTTCTGTGTCCGCGTTTTTTGCGCTACTTTTACCATGTCGTATTACCAACTCGCCCAGCAAGACGCCCTTCTGGAGCTTTATTAGGGTCCTGGGGAGGAGCTCCCAGGAGCCCACCGAACTTCATAACGTACAAAGTACATCATCAATCACGCATTCAATCACAAGGTAAATTGCTGATCGCAATTGCGTGAAAATTATTCTCCGAAGAATAGACACACCGCGCAATCCGTTCTCTCCATCTTTGTTTCCTTCTCTCCGTCTCTATACCTTGGCCATCTTTTTTTTATTATTATTCAGATGATTTGGTCTTCGTTCAGCGGCTTAGAAAAAACACTACGTAAGATTTCTTATCGAATCCTCCAGAACATCTCGCCTAACACCCCTATGTTTAGTCCTCTGTTATACATTTCTGCAGACGATGCAACTCTGCCGTCACGCGCGTGAATATGCCTGGAATGGCGAAACACGACTCTCGACAACAATATGTCGTCGCCCACGTTTGTCTGTGGCATGCCGCATTCCACCCTTTTCCTTTTCTTTGCTCGATACACCGCGGCCCCGTGGTACGTGAAACACCCTGTATATGTAGGCGCCCCTTGCTCTCGTTTCTTTTCGAACAATGACTCGCCTGTCTTCGTCTCTCAGTGCTGATGGTGCTGGCGCTAATGAGCGTGAGTCCATTTGTCTCTGCTTGCTACCTCCGACAGGGGATCTGAAACTGTGTCTAATTAGAGCCAGGGAAGTCCCGTCTACCTCAAGCACAGTTAAATATAATTTTAACTTGTCGCTGTGGGCACTGCGTTCCCGTAGCGCCCATTTATGTTCCTCTTCGGCGTCAGTCTTCTTCACAACGTCTAGAAAGTGAGCTCGCGTCAGGCCCTTCGTGCAGGAAAACATCAGCTGCTGCCGGCACATTCTTGGAATGCCTGTTAAAATCGCGATAACCACGCCGCATATTAAGTATAATTACCCTCTGAAGTATGACAGTACAGAACAGACGAAGCCAACGAGAGTAAAACGATCGTGTCTGCACCCTATCTGCTGAACGACTCAGATGACCACCGGCAAGAATGGCTACTCACACTCACTCACTCACTCACTCACTCACTCACTCACTCACTCACTCACTCACTCACTCACTCACTCACTCACTCACTCACTCACTCACTCACTCACTCACTCACTCACTCACTCACTCACTCACTCACTCACTCACTCACTCACTCACTCACTCACTCACTCATTTAATCAGTTAATCAATCGATGAACCAAAGGTCTTATTTCTGCTATATCCACCGCCCCCGCTTCTTGTCATTCTGCAGTAGCTGCAGTGACGTCACGAGCCAAAATAAACCTTGTTCATTCTTTCTCGAGCCGAAAGAGAGTGTGCCATAGGTTCTCTTTCGGCTCGAGGAAGTACAAGTACCACGGCGCGCTCGCCAAGAGAGATGCCCCTCCTGAAAGGCCTCCTATAATGACACACGGTCATGTTTCCGCGTAAATAGAAACACGGCGGGCAGGGGGGCGGGTTTTGAGAGGGAGAGCGGTTGAAGCTAGGTTACAAAGCGTATGATGAAACAGAGGGTTCTCAAGCGAAACTCCCTGCCGTAATGCACGTGACTTCCGAGAAAGTGGCGTCACGGGTCTCTCGGCGTCATGTCTTTCCTGGATGCTCTGCTCGTTGCACGGTGGAGGCCCGACGGGAGGCCGATGTTTCTCGTATAGATGTGAGCGGGAGAGCAAAATGAAGACCGGAACAAAATGCGTGGACGCGCGCCTTTAGTGCTTCTTCTCCGCTTTTTTGAAGACGACATTTCGCGTTCTGAGAAATAGTGACGACACCTGAGTCGCCGCGTCATTACGTCCCGCGAGTAAAGAGGCAATCAGCCTGCTTTTTTTTAGCTCTTACCAACCCTAGAGTGCTGCAATAAACGACCCAGCGGTTTCGAAGTTGCAAAATGCCGTGTCAGGGAAGAATGATCGAAGGATAGAGTTAGAACAGAGTTAAGCACACCATTGACGCACAGATTTACATTGCTCGGTCGCAGTACGATCTTCACGATGCAAGATTGGGTTTCTGTTATGGCGCAAAATTCTTTACAAAAATATTAGTCAGTGCGTTACGTTGCTCTGCGGCAATACTATGAAAACGTTGCAAGATTGTACATTCTTCTTGTTTTATTACAGTGCAAGACAGTGCATGAATATCTAATTAATTAACGAGTTGCCAGATTGATTGATTGGTTGATTGGTTAATTGATTGATTGGGTGGTTGATTGATTGATTGATTGATTGGTTGATTGATTGATTGATTGATTGATTGATTGATTGATTGATTGATTGATTGATTGATTGATTGATTGATTGATTGATTGATTTTAGAGAAGGAATGGGGCAGAGCAAATGATGTGTTGGTTTAACAGGAAAGCTGTAGGAACGGCTGCTCCGCGCGGAGAAGAAATGGGATAGAATACCAAGATGATTAATTTTTTCCATGTACTCATGCGCGCACAGGGAAGATTGTCAATTTCTCAGCAGTTATCAGACAGTTCCATCAATCTCAGAAAACAAAAAGTTCGAACACTTTTTAAGCTTTGCACTCCTGTGGACGTCCGAGAGAGAGAGAGAGAGAGAGAGAGATGTGATGCGGAAAGGCTAACCGGAAAGCAAATATGTGGTTGGCCACCCTGCACTGGGCGAGGGGTAAAGGGATACAGAGAAGTAAGGAAGAGAGGAATGAGGGAGGGAGGAAGGGAAGCAGAAACACACACATACAAACGCACAGGAGTGTTACAATCGTTCAACGAGGCGGGTCGCTCGCAGGAACTTCAACAGCGCCTTCATCGCTTTCCGGCGTGAAGCTCAATCTTTCCATCATTCCAAGATTGATTTCTCAGAAAGCGGCTGGTCGTCGAGGCGTGCAAACACTACTGCGAGGGACTACCTCTCAGAGCACTGAGGCCACTGACATAAAACATGTTCAATAGTTTCATCAGTGCCGCAATGTTCACATGCAGCATTGTCCACCTATCCAATGCGGCATTCAAAGGCGTTCGTACAAGACACCCCAAGCCACATGCGGCAGAGAACGGTCGTCTCAGATCGGGGTTCACTACAATCATGTTTTCCTGGCCGAAGATGTCGTAAAAACAGAGGGACAACAATGCATTTTACGCTGCCTGGGTATCTCCCGTATGCAAAGATTGAGGTATCGCACCACACGAATACGGAGCATAGAAAGGAACTATCGTTTGGCTTTGCGTACTTGCGACGGCCTCGCATTCAATAAGCCGAAACTGGGCTGTTCATACACGGGGGCAGGTTTGATCCGAGACAAAGTTTGAAGGATGCAAGACGTCCTGTAAAAGCGCGAAGAAATAGCAACGCGCCACCCGTCTGTGTGCGACCCCAAATTTATTCTGAAACCTTTTTTTTTTAGGGGCGAAGCTCCTTAGGGTGTGGGTCTGTCCCTCCTCTGTAGTATGTAGTAGTAGTAGGTAGCCACCGTAGGTAGGTCATATGTGGTGATGTCACATATGGCCCCACTACCGTGCCATATGTGACATCACCACTTTCCCTGCATTTCACCGATCACAAAGCGGTGATAATGAAGGGACCACGTAAACCAACAGTAGAATAAAAAGTTTGATGTTTAATATATACACGGTGTTTCACACTCTTTATATGATGTACTGGGCGAATTTCACTGAAGAGTTTCACGGTTTACCGATGATTCCCTCCGGAGCTTCGCCCCCACTCATCATCATTCACCCCGTGGATATGCTGTGATTTTTTTTTCTTTTTTTTGTCGCGGACCATTCATTTTCTCTTCAGGGGGGCCCCCCACGCTTTTGTCTCGTTTCTTTCAACTCCTCCCCTCACCCTCTCCTGCACTTCTGCGTTGAATCGGACTACTTCGGTTGCAACAGTTTGAGTATATAAGAACGTCAGCTTTCATCACGCTCCTCTTCTTTTCCTCCTCGCAAGAAGTTCACGGTACTACTAATAATTACTACTAATAACATAACAACATAATAACATAATTACTACTAATAACATCACCTATGCTCTCCTTGTCTTTCTTGTCTGTTAGTTCACAGTAATATCTTATACTATATATATATATATATATATATATATATATAGAGAGAGAGATAGAGAGAGAGAGAGAGAGATAGTAGAGCTAGAGCTCTCTATAAGCTCTGACGTGACGGTAGACAAGATCGTTGCTATAGTTTTCGCTATACCTAACAGACAGCGTTCCGCTTGCAAGAAGCTTGAGACGTCGCAATATCTAGCCGGCTTTGGTCTTTCGCAAGTAGCAGTTCGTTTGAGCTACTATGTCACGGATCTTAGCAGCACAATGCTAAGACCAGTGACACAGTTGCGACGCTCGCCTATGCGAGACAAGGAGCACCACGTCGTTCGTCGCTAAAAGCGTTCGCGCGATCGAGAGAGGAAACCCCTGAAGTGGAAGGAAACGGGTACCGCTGCCAAGCATCAATCAACCGCGAACCGTTGTGGCGTGTCAACAAACACGCGGGGGCTTCCAGCAAAATAACACCACCAGCAAAACTCACTCCGAAACGACGAAGTAGAGGAAGGCGAATGGCAATAAGGCGGTGGCTCGTGCTAGTTTCGAACCGAAGGCCTGGCGTCGTTGAGCCAACGAAGGAGTCGATAACCCCTTAGGGGGAAACAGCAGGAGTCTTCTGTAGACGCACAAGAACGTATGGGACTTGACGGGAGGTCGGGGGGAGGAGGTTGCCTGAGGAAGTACGACACGGAAGACGGGGGGGGGATGAAAGTGTGAGCAAAATGTATCACCCGCTTCCAACACGGAACGCTAGCCCTTGGAAAAAGATGGTATCCTGCGAAGGAGGAAAAGAAGAGCAGCGTGACGAAAGCTGACGTTCTTATATACTCAAACTGTTGCGACCGAAGTAGTCCGATTCAACGCAGAAGTGCAGGCGAGGGTGAGGGGAGGAGTTGAAAGAAACGAGACAAAAGCGTGGGGGGCCCCCTGAAGAGAAAATGAATGGCCGCGACAAAAGAAAATAAAAGAAGGTTTCAGAACAAATTTGGGGTCGCGCACAGACGGGTGGGGCGTTACTATTTCTTCGCGCTTTTACAGGACGTCTTGCATCCTTCAAACTTTGTTCTCGGATCAAACATGTCCCGCGTACAAGCTAACAGCTCAGTTTCGGCTTATTGATTGCGAGGCCGTTGCAAGTACGCAAAGGCAAACGAAAGTTCCTTTTTATGCTCCGTATTCGTGTGGCGCGATACTTCAATCTTTGCATACGGGAGACACCCAGGCAGCGTAAAATGCGTAAAGTGTGTGTGTGTGTGTGTGTGTGTGTGTGTGTGTGTGTGTGTGTGTGTGTGTGTGTGTGTGTGTGTGTGTGTGTGTGTGTGTGTGTGTGTGCGTGTGCGTGTGTGCGTGTGTGTGTGTGTGTGTGTGTGTGTGTGTGTGTGTGTGTATGTGTGTGTGAGAGAGAGAGAGAGAGAACGGCTGAAATTCAGTACATTCGGTGGAAAATGCAGTTCAGAAAAAGAGGTCGGCCAACATGTGAAACACAACTTTTACTAAGTTTTGGCTAGTGGGCTTTACCTTCTTCAGAGTTCACTCTGAACGAAGAAAGCGTGAGCTAAACATTTATTTTTTTAAAACTGCACACATTGATGTGGGAAGATATTGCATTAGAGGAACGAAATACCCGTCTTTCTTTCAATATCCTTCTGTTTCCTTTCTTTATCGAAGGTTGCGCTACTACACTGCGATTAGTAAATGCCAATTCGCCCGAGAGGAAGCTATTTGATTAAACTGTAAAAACGCTGTCTCCCAGATTAATTCGGTTGTCGCTGGCACGAGTGAAATCGCCCCGCTTTACGTATAAAGCCACTCAATTACGTCACTACACTTGCAGCTGCTCGCACTGTCTGGCATTTCCTTTGCTATCCGAGAATCGTTCCCGTAATACGGTTGTTGTGTCGACCGATAATCACCGTGCACTGGAGATGCAGTTGCGCTTAAAGGAGTACTGACACGAATTTTCAAAAATTTCGGATTGTTGCTCTAAATAAAAGTGCAGGTGTGGAGAAACCTAAAAAGGAGTGTCGTAGTGCTTGGGAATGCATTGAATATATTTTTAATACCGCTTCCATAAAGCAGCAATTTCGGTTTTCGGTATCGAGGGGGCGGCTTCGCAGTGACGTGTCAGGGCAGTGTGATGTCACGGGAAGACAGCAACTGTCGACGTACTAACGGCAAATCTGTGATCTGCTTGTGGTGCACGTAAACGATTAGTGAATTGTCATCCAGTGACCGTGACAGTGAATTTTTGCGATTTAGGCTGCATGCAGGACGCAGAGCTCGCAAACTCAGGAACTGTCTTGACTCGTCAGGATGATGTCGACTTGCAGTTGAGCTGGCTTGCAGATGCTCAGCCGACGAAAATTTTGAAAATCAAAATAAAATATTTTATACGTGTTGTCTGACTCCGGTGTGTGGAGAGCGTTTACACTGCGTACCAAGGAAACGGAAAATGTCCTTTTTGCGCTGTCTTCAAATCGTGTCAGTACTCCTTTAAGGCGGCTGCCGACTGTAGAGCATGTACATAAAGAAGAAACCTCAATATTTTGTACTCGACATCACAGACGGTCAATCAGTCCCATGGCCTTCAGAAATTGCAGTGGCGCTTTCGGTTCTTTCCGAACTAGTAAGTTTGAGGAGGGTATAGCGTCTTTTGGCCCCCCAGTTGGCGATTGTGAGAACGAGACGCTCGCCAATGCACCGCATGCGGCGAGCGAATACTGCTTGGTTCGGCTGGAGCAGGCACTGCCGTAAGCACACAAACACTGCTTTCACTTCCGCGTGTGCGCCGTGTGAGCTGTACACATGCTCGCATGTGTTTCTTTTCTCGAGGTCGCTTAAGAGCGGGATGTGAGCCAGAGAAAAAGACGAGGGAGAGAGTGAAAGGGAGAAGGTTTTCGCTTTTCCGGCCGGTACAGAATGAGCGCTGTGGCTCGTTCTGGTATACGGAGACGTGCCTCGGGCCTCTTTGCGTGAGCTCCGCGTGTTGATTTTGCGCTAACTAGCTTCATAAATCAGTCGACTTTAGCCCCGCGGAGTTTGCCGTCTTGCTCCACGTGTGCATGTAAGTAGGCTGGTAGAAAAAAATAATAATAAAAGCGGGTGATAGCAGCGGAGGAAGAAGGAAAACAAATTGTAGCTATGTTTGCGCGAGAGAGAGAGTTACGAGACAAGCGCGGAAGGCCAGCCGGGAAGACGCGTCACTGGATGGATGGATGCTATGAGCGTCCCCTTTATAACGGGGCGGTGACATGTCTGCCACCAGGCTCGAAAAAAAACTTTCTTTTTATGGTGGCCTAATGCCTTATCTACATTGATTAAATATATGTTATTACAGCAAAGAAAAATATAAGTTCACGGTCCATCTCTCTGCTTCTTAAGGCAGAATGACCTTATTTTCCCCCTTCTTCATTTTTGTCCTTTATCTCTACTTTTCTGCCACCAATACTCTAACCGTCTCTTACTTATTTCTATCGCGGACGTGTTCAGCTTTCCATTGTTGTCCCTAAAACCCAAGGCTTCATGTAGACTCGTGTCCACACGTATATTCATGCGTCGAAACAGCGCCGCCTAGCGAGACGCTCCCTCGTTACTGCTGCCTGCGCTACGGGAAACCGTTGCGTAAAATCGTGCAGAACAACGGAAGCCACGTGAAGGTGGCAGAAGGAGTTTCTATGTATCTCCGCTAGAAAAATAAAAAAAAAATGACTGATAAGCCTAGTCTGAGCGCTAGAGTGTAGATATGACCAGAGCCCAAGGTGCAAAACAAGTGACAACTGATTAATGAGCGCAGGAACTGGTTTTGCCCTACTTTTGTGTTTTCGCGGTGACAGTGTATTTTTTGTATTGATATCAAGGAGGTCTGGAAAATGTAGTTCTTTTTAAGCCTCTCTGTTTTAAATAAAGTAATTTACACTCATTAAGATAGGAGCTCTGTTTAGATCGAACTTCTTTAGTTGCCGAACTCTCAGAGCTGTGGCCATCAAACGTTCAACATTGCAAAGCAACGAAAACACCTGAACTATTCTTTGAAACACTAATATGTGCGACGAATATTGGCTCGATGGCTTCGTGAGTGCTTGTTACCCGCTTGTGAGCCCCGGATACTCGCAGACTTCGTTACAACGCACAAATGTACATTTATAATGTTTTTATGTATAGTAAAAACCGAATCAAGGCAAGTGATCACCAGCAAGCTACGAGAATTCATGGATTTCATTTTAACTCGGTGAGAAAACGGCGCCACAGAAAACAATCTGCGCTTGTGACAGAGCTCGAAATTATTTGTTCATATACATGCTACACGGGGGGACCGAATCAAGGCAAGTGATCACTCACTCACTCACTCACTCACTCACTCACTCACTCACTCACTCACTCACTCACTCACTCACTCACTCACTCACTCACTCACTCACTCACTCACTCACTCACTCACTCACTCACGCACTCACTCACTCACTCACTCACTCACTCACTCACTCACTCACTCACTCACTCACTCACTCACTCACTCACTCACTCACTCACTCACTACTCACTCACTCACTCACTCACTCCACTCACTCACTCACTCACTCACGCACTCACTCACTCACTCACTCACTCACTCACTCACTCACTCACTCACTCACTCACTCAATCACCACTCACCTCACTCACCACCACCACCACCACTCACTCACTCACTCACCACTCACCACTCACTCACTCACTCACTCACTCACTCACTCACTCACTCACTCACTCACTCACCTCACTCACTCACTCCACTCACTCACTCACTCACTCACTAAGCGACATGCAATATCACTGCCTGCCTTGCGGCGTCGCCTTCTTCACGCCATTAGAAAGCAGCCGGCCCGGTCCCGACGGGAGATGATGTGGCCTCGGCAAAAGCAAACGATCCGGCAAAATCCAACCTACCTCAGTTACCTCACGCATCTTCTAGCCTTCGTGGCACTGCACGTATTTAGGGAGGCAAAATATAAAGCATTTAACCCTGCGGTTTTCTCCTCTTTCGTTTTCCAGCTGGAGCGAAGCTGATGCCCAGGGACCGGTTAAACGGTTAGGTTAGGGCCTTCCCTGCTAGTTGTTCTTAGGCAAGCCACGATTCCCCCGAAACTTTATTGCTAAAACGAGAGTCGTCACCACAAACGGCCTCTAAAGACTGTGATGGTTCCTGAACGTGCGCACTTAGTTTGCAGCAGTTTTTGCATAGCAAAAGACGAACGCTTGAAAGCACTGCTGTCACATTGTACCGTATGAAGTCGCGCAAGAGCTGCACCTCTGTAAGGGCCACATTTCTCAACCTTGGCATTCCAGACTTTGAAAGCTATAAAATAAATAAAAGAAACCAAGAAGGATACGTTGGTGGGCTAGTTGGTACATGGCTTGATATATACTGAGTATGTGCAGCGCAAGGAAACGAAGACAACAGAAGACACATGAACGACATAGACTGGCGCTGATATCAGCGCCAGTCTATGTCGTTCATGTATTCTGATTGTCTTCGTTTCACGCTGCACATACTCAGTAAAAGAAACCAAGCCAAAAAAAAAATTATGACACAGGAATTCCAGTCGATGTGTCACAAGTAATGAAGTATATTCTAACCGACGAAGGGATCTCCAATGCCATTTCTGGCACAGAAAAAATGACTGGAGGAAGGAAGCAAACAGAAAAGGGCACAGAAAATGACTGAATCCATTAATGTTCAGGCGGGTCGAGCATAAGAAGCAGTGGCAGCGAATAGTCAACGGCGGTGTGGGCAGGGCCGACCGCATCTAAGGTGGACACCGCATTATTATTCAAGCCGGTAAATATGGTAAGTTTACTTGTACTTCATATATGACGTCTAATAATGGTGTCTATAAAAAGAGTGATAATTTTTCGAATAATTTATTAAACATCAGCTTCCATGAGGTGTTAAATACTAATGAGGCGTTCACCTCAGCGGTGGACGGTCCTGTACATGAATGTAGGAATAAATTGTGAAAATCAGTGTTCAATTTTGTTGCGGTGCGTGGCCACAGATCAGTACTGCACATTACGGCGCATTTCATACTCGTACTCTAAAAGTTACACCAAACATCCTGGTCCTGTGTAAGAGCAGCACTTCGTGAATATTGCGAGAAATGAAAAACGCAGTGCTTACGCGTGCGCATACGGTATACTCGTTCTCTTGACGCCTGTCGCGACTATGCGCATCTGCCGGTTACCTTAACTGGCTCTGCAGAGAACGGGCGAGGAGGATAAGAAGGAGGAGAGAGAAAGACAAACCGAGACACGCTGTGGCATTCGTGTTTCGAGACGGAGTCGTTTTGCTCGCATGTCAAGAACAGAGCGTCAGCGGCAAGTATGTATCAAATGTACGAGGCGAGCGGAGGATGGAAGTGGCTGCGCGGGGCAACCGCACGGTTTGGTCGTGTCAACAGCCTCATGTGTCTTGTGTTTTTGTCCCGGATGGCTCAGTGGACTTTTCCACTGAGGCTGTACTCGCTCATAGTTCGTTCCTTTTTTTTTTTTTTTTTCGCGTTTAGAACTTTAAAGCGCGGCGCTGAACACTTTGGTTCGTTGACTTCTCGCGTTGTACAGACGGAGAAAACAAAAGCCGGTGTTTCAGAGAGTCGCACGCAGTGTGAATTTCATTACTTTTCTCTTTTGTGCGTCGATAGCCGTCACTATCTTTGCTCGCGTTCCCCTTTAATCGATGACGCATGCGAGCTTGGGTGGCTAATGTACTCGGAACAAAAGTAGAAAAGGAGAGAGAAAAAACACCCGGCAGATCCCACGCACTGTGGGAATCGATGTATAATGCGAAGCAGCCAGGAAGGAGCAAATCATGCTTTACATAATTTGCATGTCATGTTTTACATGTTAGGACCTGTCATTTATGTTCGTCATACAGTCACGTCGCGCAATACCAATTTTGGTGTATATCAAGCTAGCGAACTGGACGCAAGCGCAAGATGAGCCTGGCATGTAAATGGCATTGTAGATTACATGCATGCCCAGATTTTCATGTTACCACCTGCCACTTATGTTCGCTATACAGTCTTGTCACCATAGGCGTGCGCACGAGGGGGGGGCAGAGGGGGCGGCCGCCCCCCCTAGTTACCTAAGAGAGGGGGGCGCAAATTCTGCCCCATACATTGACTTAATAGGGAGGGGGGGGCGCTGCGATGAACCTTCGCCCCCCCCCCCCTGCCCCCCCTGAAGGGGAACCCTGCGCACGCCTATGCTTGTCACTCAATATCAAATTTGGTGTATCTCAAGCCAACGAAACGGCCGCGAGCACGCCATGAGCGTGGCATGCCAGTCATGTCGCACATGACAAGTCATGATTTCCATATTACCACTTCTCATTTATGTTCGTCATACAGTCACGTCACTCAATACCAAGTTTGGTGTATATCAAGCTAACGAAACGGCCGCGAGCGCGCCATGAGCGTGGCATGCAAGTCATGTCGCACATGACAAGTCATGATTTCCATATTACCACTTGTCATTTATGCTCGTCATATAGTCACGTCACTCAATACAAAATTTGGTGTATCTCAAGCTAACGAAACGGCCGCGAGCACGCCATGAGCGTGGCATGCAAGTCATGTCGCTCCTGAGAAGTCATGATTTCCATATTAGCCTACCACTTGTCATTTATGTTCGTCATACAGTCATGTCACTCAATACCAAATTTTGTGAATCTCAAGCTAATGAAACGGCCGCGAGCACGCCATGAGCGTGGCATGTAAATCATGTTGTTCCTGACATGCACGTCATGATTTCCATATTACCACTTGTCATTTATGTTCGTCATACAGTCACGTCACTCAATACCAAATTTGGTGTATATCAAGCTAACGAAACGGCCGCGAGCGCGCCATGAGCGTGACATGTAAATCATGTTGTTCCTGACATGCATGTCATTATTTGCATATTACCACCTGTCATTTATGTTCGTCATACAGTCACCTGATTTAATCCTAAATTTGGTCTATATCAAGCTAACGAAACGGCCGTGAGCGCGCCATGAGCGTGGCATGTAAATCATACTTTTCTTGACAAGTTAGTCATGATTTTCATGATATGACCAGCTATTTATGTTCGTCATACAGTCATGTTATGCCATACCAAGTTTGGTATAAATCCCATTAACGATACGGCCAGGAGAGCACAAAGTCGTAGGCGGCTTAGATAGATAGATAGCTAGATAGATACGTTCAAAGTCGCCGAAGTTCGCTAAGAAATGCTTCACATTTAAAAAACGTTTATTGGAAATGAAGAGAAGTTCTTCCATCGAGTTCTTCCTAGTTCAGCAAGACGTGGATCCTAGCCACGTGTTGAGCCCGATGCATAACCTCTCGCTCGTCTTCTAGACCCGGTTAACGCTCCTGCTGTCCTCCGTCTTGGACGATGTTGTTTATAATGCTACATTTTCTTCAAACAAGTGTTCGAACAAGCTATTCACAGCACTTGCTGCAAATGGGGAGAAGGTGTCAACAAAAATAAAAAGAAAAAAGAAACTCGCATGGTCCTTTCAGTATTTGCCTTGGACGACTCCACTGGGGCTATATTACCGTGAGTGCTATATTGCGCACGAAAGCTCGCGATTCTTTACGTCACCGAAGGCGACTGAGGAGTGCTCGTTTTGGGCTCGATTGACTAAGTCGCAAAGCTGTGTCAGCAGTCGTTGAGAGGCGATAAGACGCAGCGGTGGAAGACTAGATCCATGAAGCACCTTTTACGCTCGCTGCAAACTTTGGCACTCCCAAAGCAACTCTTAGGCATTTACGATGAAATGCCGTTCGTACCAAGACTCACACGGATAGATCTGAGGCAATTGGGAGAGCACACGGTTGACAATTACTGCCACTATAATCCCAATCCTTATATTGCGCAAATTTTTTCCGCTTATTGTTATGCCAATTACATGGACACTTACGGCGGGTTTTTACCGTCGCCGGCATGTACCGTATATGTATGTATGGATACAAAAAGAGCCACAAAGAAAAAAAAATCGGAAGGAAAAAAGCCCTAGCGCGCAACCGGGGATTCGAACCTGTGACGCCCCCGCTTCTCAGCGTGCCGCGTTAGACAAGTCTACAACGTGTCATGCTATCGCCAGTGTATACTAACCGGCAAGCTATTTACATAGTCAATTTACCGCTTGACGGTACACAGATCTCGGAGGTGCTTCAGCGTGTTCTTTATCCCTCGCGAGATGGCGCGAATGACGCTCATTAAAGCAACACTCCTAGATTTTCTTCCAATTTTGAACACTTCCCTTAATATGGGCACGAAAACGTGTCCCCTTTCTGCACCCACTCGCGATGTGGAGCGCCGGGCACACGAAGCGTTGGGCGTCATCGTGCGACACTTGGTCACTCTACGCGACGATCATGGATATATTGACTTACACGTGCCGTAGTTTAAAATAAAATATCTAAGAAGGTTGAGTTGTACCAGCGCCTCCTCAGAGGAGGCGTTGGTTGTGCATAGTCGACACTTGCAGCGCGCTGCTCTAACACAAGGAAATAACGTTCTACCACAGCGCCACCCAAAGTCTAGAAACTGCTTTGGAAAAATACCCTATGTTGGACCAATGTCTGTGCAACGTCAAATGTGGTTGCACTGATGGCGATCTAATTGCATAAAAAAAAAACCCTACCTGTGTGTACTCCTATGATACAGGCGTCATGTCTAGTTGATGTCAACTGTGGTTACAGTGTTGGATCCAGTTTTGTAGCAGTCTAACAAAACATTACATATGTATTCCCATGATTCAACAAGCTATATTCAAGCGTTTCTCGAATCCGGGGAAATACGCTAACGAAAGTTACGTATGGTATTCACATAATCGCATCGTAAAGCGCACTGTGTTTCCATAACACTGACGTCTGTGCTCTAACATGAACGCTGACGTTACGTCAGAACATAAGTTACCCTTTAAACGCCGGAGTTGTCGACTTGCATAGTAAGCCCACGATGTGTCCCACAACCACTGCACTTACAAAAACACGTCGATCCAACTCGTAATGCTTGTCTCAAAGCCAAAAAAATGCAGCACAGACAACTACTCGCTGACTGCTTCGCATGAAACCCATTCCCACAAGGTGTGGGATCTGCCGAATTTTTAAATTAGTTGTTTATTTACATCTATCTCGAATTTATGTTCACGCATGGTCACGCCGATTTTTCGCTCACAATCAACGACGCCGGTGCTGCCGACACCTTACGTTCAGGCCGGAATTTCTGCGAAACGAGTTCTCAAACGCAATCGTGTTAAATAATAGTTTATCACTCTGTGCCTGTACAAATGTGTACAAGGCTACCAATAACAATGCTGAACATTTTGTACCCTGCAACCAACAGTTTTTTGCACGGCCCACAGTAAGCGACCGTTCCCACGACTAGACAGACATGTTTGCGCGAAAAATGCTTGCAAATAAAACCAACGTAGACCGACCAGCTTTAACAGAAAGAAGGCGTTCAGCCCGTTGTCGTAAAAGCGTTTAACTACCAAGAGGAGTGAAACGGCGTTGTGAATGCGCGCTGTTTGACACTTTACGGTCGTACAGCAAAGCCATGGCCGACGAGGCAGGCGGGAGCAGGCACGGAGGTCGTTATCGGAGCCGTCTGCCCCGCACTGCGATACACGCGGATGGGATAAAATAGCCTTTAATGCCCTCCATGTACCTACGCTGTGCTGCGTGTACCACGTATACGCTTATCCGCCATCGCGCCTAGGCCACATGTTGCGCCTAATGGAACTCGCTTCACAAAGCGAAAGGGAGGTTGTGACTGTGAGCGTAGCGCTGCGACGGCTGCTTCCATCGGCGTGCGCACGGGGGTTGCAGGTGAGGGGGGGGGGGCTTCGACGAACGTTCCCTGAAGGGGAACCCTGCGCACGCCTATGGCTGCATCCCTAATTGCCAAAACTAGTCTTATTACTCGTTCATGTTGCTTTGTAGAAAAAGAAAATCGAGCCAGTTCAACATGGCGAAAAACTGTAGTACAAACTGCGGAGCAATGCTGAGGACTGGGCCGCCTCTGTTGGCGTGTGGCCTGTGCTTGTTTGAGTCGAAGCTCTGGGTTCGCCTGTCTTTGCTGGCGCCCGGATTCCGTCTGAATCTTTCGAAGCTGAGGCTTATACCCATGTTACACGGGCAAGTTAACCGCGGTTAAGACCAACCACGGTTAACTGCATAACCGTGGTTTTCTTGGTTAGCTGCCTCGGTTTCTCGGTTTTCTCGGTTAACTGCCTAACCGAGGTTGCCAAGCTCGGTTTCCTGCAACCGCGGTTTGCGGCATAACCGTGGTTTCGCGTACCGTGTAACATAAGCGAACCGCGGTTATCGTAACCGCGGTTTCGGCTGCCTGTGTAACAAGGGTATTACTTCGCATTCGGTGGCGTTTCGCCTTCGCGTCTAGCTACCGGTGCTGGCGTTTCGCTTTCGCTTCTCTCGCTCGGACAGATGTATTAGCCCATCGGCGATATTGCCGTTCACGGGCAAGCAAGCGCTGGCGTTGCAAACGTGAAGTCTGCTCGCCGTCCATGGCGAGGAAGGAAACTGCCATTTGTGATGCAGTGGAGCTCTTTCTTGACAGGTCTTCGTATGGATGGATGGAAGGATGGGTGCTATGAGCGTCCCCTTTGTAACGGGGCGGTGGCAAGTGTGCCACCAGGCTCGACAAATAAAAAAAAAAAACTTTTTCCTTTTTTTTTAAGTTTACCTAATGCCTTAATTGTCTATTTCGATTAAATTTATCTAACTATAGGGGAAAAAAACGCAAATTCATAGCCCAGTTCTCTGCCCTTTACGGCAGGGAACTGCATTACCTTGACCTGCAACGCCCTCTTTTGACCTATTTCGACACTCTGAGCATGACGCTAAGCAACGACATGAGATGCAAGCCTGGCACCCTGATTCAGGCCTCGGACACTTCGCCTAGTTTCGATATTGAAAATGAAGCGTCGCCATGATTTTGGTAGCAAGCGAAAATTCCACAACATTTGCATATGTGGCTTTACACTTCCAACCTAAGCATCAGTGAAGCAATGTAATGTAATTCTGTGTACAAATAAAATGCGTTCTTGGCTATTTTTTTAATACTCTATATATTTCTTTAGACGCTTCATTACTTTCGCCGACGGGCGGCGCTTTCGCTCTTATCTCTTCGACTGCCATTCCGTTCACCTGCTGCTGCCGCTTTCACTGTGGGCACGTGTAGAATTTTTCGTAGTATGCCTTGAAGGGGAAAATTTTCGGTGTCTGTAAGCATTAACGCGCTCGAAGGGTTAGAAAAGCTAAGATAAGGACACAAGGCATGCCGCGCTGCTTTGTGGTGCTACCATTCGGGAAGGAACAGCACAGCGAAATTTTTTCGCGGCCCAGTGGACGAGAGGTAAGCACATTTTTTTTTATTCGGTTGTTATGAAGAAGCAAGCGGTATCCTTATAAAAAAGTTGCACGGCGAACTGAAAAATTTCTGTCTATTCTATTTTTTTTTTCAAAGTGCATTTTTCAGTAATGTGGTAAGCATCCACAGCAGAGGCGTAGCCAGAAATTTTTTTCGAGGGAGGGGGGGGTTCAACCATACTTTATGTGTATGTTCGTGCGTGCGTTTGTATGTGTGCGTGTATATATACGCAAGCAAAACTGAAAAATTTCGGGCGGGTTTGGACCCCCCCCCCCCCCCTGGCTACGCCACTGATCCACAGTGCTACTTGTCGACAGTTTCTCGTGAGCCGATTGACGCCTGCTGACGCTCAGATGGAAATTTCGCTTCGGTGTCGGTTGTATTAGCGCTTGCTCTTAATTTTTTTTCCGAGAAGAACAAAGCTTGCAAAGTATGTTTGCCGAATGTGCTTAAATGCTTCTTCGACGAATTAGGTGCGCTTTAGAGCATTCCGGCGACCAGTCTTTTGTAGTGACACTACCACCTTTGAATGTTCATTAACACGAAAGGAGCCCTAAAATCATTTACGTAGCAGCGACCGTTTGTATTCCGTGTCACGAGAAGTTCGAGTTACCTGCGTGACAGACGAGCTGCGCTTCGCTTTCCAACCTGTGTTAGAAGACATTATTTTGTCCCTTTTTTGCACTCCCAATATTGGTTTCGCTTTTACGTGTTCTTTATTGACATCCATGGTGGAATTTTTCTAGGTGTGACGTTTCGCGGAATTACGCCAAAGGGGGAAACCTCGAGGGGCTGACACGGAAGCAAATCTACAACGGCTACGACCTCTGCTGGGACCACTTCACCGAAATTGCTTACGCCGACCCCGCCAGAACACGGCTGTTGTTGACGGCTGTTCCCACTGTTGCAGCGGAAGTGGTGTAATGGATCGATGAAGGTAAGAAAAGTTATTACCGCTTCGCGACTACCTTTGCTTCTGTAGTTCATTTTCTCACATCTTATTGTCTGATGCGTAATTCACGTGTCATATTTAAGCATGAGTTCAAGGTGTGTCCTGTACACCAGATTTCATGCAGCCACCTTAACATACAATTGCCTGCCTTCGTTATCTACTAAACCTGACTTATATCTCCTCTACCTTTAAAGTTGTGGCAAAGAGTCAAACATATATCTAATCGGCCAGCCCCTCATTTCGACTTTTCGGACATCTATGCAGACAGAATGTTCAAAAAGAAAGAAATAGATATAGCGGGACCCAGCCAAAGTAAAAATAAAGCTTGGCATTATACATTTTAAGTTCCTTCATTATTATTTCTACATTAAATTCAATACCACTTGCAAAGATCTTTCCTTTTTAAATTTTGTATTCTACTCGCTTTACGTGTTTCGGGTAAGAAATGTGGGAAACTGCGTACATGACGCGAGCACACACACACACGCACACACACACACGCACGCACGCACACCCACACGTACATATAAACATACATACATTCGCACTTCCGTGTGAAATGCGGCTGTTCCTCAAACGGTACAATAGGATTTAAAAGAAAATAAAAAATGTCCGTTATGATTAAAATTTACACCATCTTCCCAAAGGGAACCCTGATGGGATGCGAAACAGCAGCGTTGCGCACGGGTGGCGTCACGGGTTGAACGGCGCTAACGCGGGTGCTGCGGTGAGCGCTGGATGATTCGTTTGAAGCCATGGCTGGCCTAGGTCTTGTCGTTGCGCGTCAGGCGGCAGCTGCGGGCGCGGCAGGCGAGGGAGAGAGTGACGTCAGCGCGCATGGCGAGGGGAGCGTGACGTCAACGCGCAGCTGCGGCGTGACCTACTTGGCACCGCCCCAACACATGCGGAGAGGGGAGCGCGTTGCGGCGCGTTCGTGCGGACGCACGGAGGGCCAGCGTTACACAGGCTAGTCAAAGAGCTGCTTCGCATCTAAAAGGAGGAGCCCGTGGAGTGCGAGCGTGCATTCTCCAGATCTCGCCGTTGTTGCTCCGCGTGCTTGATTCTGTTCGCGAGCCAGAGCCACTCTTCCGTTACATAACTCGATAGGCTGGCTCACGCTGGCAAAAGCAGGCGCACACTTCACACTATACTGAGCTTGCGACTTTATCGCACCGTCTTCCTGATTCCATCGATACATAGAGAGAAATAAAAATAAAAGGCAGTCGTGAGGAGAGGCAGCAGCAATAGCAGTACAGAAGCTGGCTGTCCCAACGGACAAGCGTTGTGTGCCGTACACTGCACTTCTCAAGCTGCAGCTCAAATCGCGATATGCCTCCTCGATCTGCTGTTTCATCGCTTTTGCTTTTCCTTTTTTTTTCTTTCAACTGTTTTTTTTTTAAATCGCAAGTGCGTGAGCTGGCATCCCTGCCGCGCGTGGCTATCTACAGCGCCGCCTTCTCTCGGCGCAGTGTTTGCGGATGTTAGCAGCGTATTTCCGCACATTGTGCAGGATTGCCTCGCTTATCTCTCGACGGTCTCTCGCTGTTTTTCCTTCTCCTTCTTTAGCTTTTTTTTTCTTCATTGTTATATCTCCCCTACTGGTGTCTATCCGCAGCCTCTTCTCGTGCTTGTTCTGTATCAGGCCGGCTGTCCGTACTGCAGGGCTCACTGGGGTACCATTGCGTCTGTCCCGTATCTTATTCGAGTCCCGCTCTCACTGCCGCATCGGCATTGCTTTGATTCCATTGCCTTGGGCATGCCGTTAGAATGCTCACACACTTTGCACGATGTTTCTGGCGTGCAATAGTAGAACAGCAGTAGACCAGCGTTGCTAAGCGTAATTTTATTTTAAAGGAGTGATGCCAGAAATTTTGTGCACCTCAGCTTTTTGCTCTTAAGCAGTGGCTGCTGACTCGTTAATAGCAGCAACGAAACTCATTTGCCCTATGTTTTATATAACCAGTAGTTTTCAGTTGCGTAATGATGCCAATAGCAACATGGGTATTACCAACACCAGACGCGGTAAGCTGATATGGAGCGCTTGTCCTCGGGCTTGGTCAAGATAGAGCCGGTACTCGGCAATAATATCCACCGCAAGTTTCCGCTACAACATCTGATGTGTGGGACTTTTTTTTTTTGTGATCCTTGGTGCTTACAGGCATAAAGCAGCTTGGCCTAGTCAAGTTACCGGAAAGAAAAAAGCCGGCAGATCCCACGCACTGTGGGAATCGATGTAATGCGAAGCAGCCAGGAAGGAGCTAATCATGCTTTACATAATTTGCATATCATGTTTTACATGTTAGGACCTGTCATTTATGTTCGTCATAGAGCCACGCCGCGCAATACCAATTTTGGTGTATATCAAGCTAGCGAACTGGACGCAAGCGCACCATGAGCGTGGCATGTAAATGGCGTCGTAGATGACATGCATGCCAAGATTTTCATGTTATCACCTGCCACTTATGTTCGTCATACAGTCATGTCACTCAATACCAAATTTGGTGTATATCAAGCTAACGAAACGGCAGCGAGCGCGCCATGAGCGGGGAATGCAAGTCATGTCGCACATGACAAGTCATTATTTCCGTATTACGACTTTTCATTTATGTTCGTCATACAGTCACGTCACTCAATACCAAATTTGGTGTATATCAAGCTAACGAAACGGCAGCGAGCGCGCCATTAGCGTGGAATGCAAGTCATGTCGCACATGACAAGTCATGATTTCGTATTACGACATCCGGATGGACGGACGGACAGACGGACATCCGGACGCACGGACGGACGGACATCCGGACGGACGGACGGACGGACGGACGGACAGATGGACATCCGGACATCCGGACGGACAGACGGACGGATAGACGGACATCCGGACGGACAGACGGACATCCGGACGGACGGACGGACATCCGGACGGACGGACGGACATCCAAACGGACGGACGGACGGACGGACGGACGGACGGACGGACGGACAGACGGACATCCGGACGGACGGACGGACAAAAGGACATCCGGACGTACGGACGGACATCCGGACGGACGGACGGACAGACGGACATCCAAACGGGCGGACGGACGGACATCCGGACAGACGGACGGACGGACATCCGGACAGACGGACAGACGGACATCCGGACGGACGGACGGACGGACATCCGGACGGACAGACGGACGGACGGACGGACAGACGGACGGACGGACGGACGCCGGACGGACGGACGGACACCGGACGCCGGACGGACGGACACGGGACGGACGTGAGCATGAGACATTAAAGGCTTTCGCCTTAAAACTGCAGTGAGAAATTTGCGAAGTTCTATAAAGAATAAGAGACAAATTTCGTCGCATGAATGTCTTATGTTCTCTTGAAGTACATTGGGACGTCAGCCACTCCATGCAGCAACTTTGTTCCTTTACGTCAAGCTAGTCCTGTGCTCGGAAATAAGCTAACCGCTATAAGTTCGCGAGTGGCAAGCCACGCTGGCGAACGACGAATCGGAACGGAGAGGTCCCACTGCCTGGAGTCCTGAATCTTAATCGGGAAAGAGGGAATTCTGGAATGACGAGCGAAAAAAAGGAGTGCGTAAAGGAAATAAAAACAAGAGCAACGAAATGAACATTTACGACAGCGGACGAAAATAGTCCTCTGGGAGTGCAATGCATTGGAGTGTGTGCCGAGAGCAGAGCCGTAATCTGCAGGTTTCTGCCAACTCGGCCAAAATATTCCTCCTTTCTCTCTATCTACGCGAAAGAAGGGTAACTGCAGTGGGACAGAAAGGGTGGGTTGGGCTGACGGGATGGAGAGGTGCAGCGGGTGAGAGGGACACGAGAACGCGCTCTCAGAGCATGAACACAAAGGCTCGTTTCGCAAGACAGCAGAAATGAAAAGGTGCACAAAGGAAGAAGAGCAGAGAGGAAGTCCCGAATAGGGAAGTGTGTTTGGGAAAGACGGGGCATGGAAAGAACGGCAGGAAAGGCTAGAAAAGGAAACAATAAAAATGAGTGTGTGCTGGCACGTCTAAGAGACTACACGTGGCATTGCAGTTTGAGGAAGCGATAAAGGACCCGCGTCGCACGGAGGAACCGTAGTAAGTAACCGAGCGAAGAGGAAAGGGAACGTGTGGTATGAAAAGGGGTCTGGCGGGAAAACAACACGAAGGGGAAATTCGGGAAAATGAAAAAGAGAGAGAGAGAACGCGATGTGGATATTTGCTTTTATATTTTCTTTTGTCGCCCTTCTAGAATCTTACGCAACGCTGTCGTTTTTCCCTGGTTCCATTCTTTTGAGCTCCCTTCATTATTTCCCTGCCGAGCGGCGTCTGACAGCCAGCTTTCCTCCTCCCTCTCTCGCTGCTTCCTCCACAAATGTCGCGCAGGAATGCATCGTCTTTTTGTTTTGAGCTTCGCGGAAGTTTTAGCTTCTTACGGTCTCCCCGCTTATCGTGCATGTCGTGCATGCCATAGTGCGTGTGTGTGCGTGTGTGTTTGTGTGTGTGTGCGTGTGTGCGTGCGTGTGCGTGTGTTAATGCGTGTGTGTGTGCGTGTGTTGGACTGCCCGCGCAGAACAGAAGCATCAGGGTACAGCTGCCGGTTGTTTCCCAACACCACTACTAGGAGCGGAGGTGCGGGCTTCAGGGTCCAGCCCTGCCCTCTTGCTGTCGGATGGATGCGCCATTGTTACTGCAGGCGACCAGCATGTGGTTGTCGCAGGGGTGTAAGTACGCCGGTTGATGGGGCAAGTAGAAGCTGCTGACGCAGCGGATTCGATCAGGATGAGCTGGGAGACAAGTGAAACTAATTCAACACATTGCGTTCGCGGGCTAGTTGGTGTGAATCCACAGTGATTTCTTGGCGCAATACGCATTAAAAAGTCACTATGCTGTTTCACTATCTGGCAGTTTCTCTATTTTCTGTATCTATATATACAACTGTCCATACGAGCAGGTAACACCTCCTGGATTTATTCGCCACGTATACCTAAGGGTCTTTTGCCGTACGAGTCTGCACACTCAGTGATTGTGAAACGCGCCATTGCTATGATGTGTCTAGAATCTTCCTGAATGAAATCGTATCATCACACTGCAAATAAGAGCTTTAACGCGCAATTGAAAAGGTTGAAGGATGTGCGATACCCAAGTGTGGTAGTCACGTCAGTATCTGATGTTTTGCTTGAGAAGCTGAAAAGTAAGCGCCCAATGGTATAACAGCATGCACACAAAGGAGACCTGTAGATGTGACTTATTGCCACAGAGTGGCTTGCAATGTTAACAATGTGGCCACTAGGCACCAAATTCCAGTAATGTTTTCTGCTTCCAGGAAACTATCAATACTGTACATGCGTATTTGTATATAAAATTGAAAATAAACGGAATGGGAAAAGAAGCACCTTAAATTTGTAGAATTCAGCGTTGGAGTGGTCGATAAGATTTTACTCTCTTGCGGCAAAGTGTATGTAGGCCAGGCAGGCATTTGTGTTGATGAGCGCCTTAAAAAAACATGAGGGATCCCGGCTGACTGGTACTGGCTTCCAGTTAGCTCAACGCTGCAAAAGGTGCTATTGTAAAGCCGTGTTTAGACTGACCACTATTTTAAAGAAGAGACGTCACACCACCACCCAGGATTTATCGGAAGCCTTTTTCACACAGTCATTGGGCTCACAGTGCATTAGCGTACCTTCCTTATCCTTGTTTGGCACTGAATTTTCTTTTCTGAATGCGCTATCATGAGTGCGCTCGGATGTTCAAGTTGTGGTGTTTGCTGCGGTTGGTGTACACTACGCATGTCCTTCTGATTCTGGACTGTATAAAGAGTGTAGTGACGCAATAAATGATGCCAGTTAAAAGTAGCGCTTTGTCCTGTCTTTCTTGTGGCGTCGTTTCGGGCAAAAAAAATTAAACACTATGAAGTGAAAATAACTTACGGACGTGTGAAGAGACGCCTCAGGGTTCTGCTGCAGCTGGCGGGGCTGTAACTGGCAGACGGACTATAAATAGACCACGATGTGTTAAGGGGCACATAATATGGGATTAGAACTTTCAAAGAGGTCTCGAAACGCTATCTGATTAGCACGCAGTCTGGATAACGGATGAGTTTAAGCGCCGTATTTTTTTTTTTCAGTTAGCGTTGCCGTTCTGTGTCTGCCAAAACTATATTAATGGCACTATAGTAGACTCATATACGCATGGAAGTGACTCCAATGGTGCATTTGACATTCACTTACCTCGTTAATTTAATGTCACGAAATGCAAAACTGAGAATTCATTAGTCTAAAAGCCCAATATGGCGGGGCCCACGAAGGATGAAAAACAAAAAGAAAATGCCAGGCCTGTGCAGAACACGCAACACAGTCACAGCGAAAGCTGGAGCAGCGGCCTTTCTAGAGCCCGTTGTAAACTCTCTTGGGGCGACTGCTCGAAGTACAGGTGCAAGATACCAACTACGTCATAAATTGTCCTAATTTGGCGAAGTAGGGAATGACGCACTATGTCATTATTCATCATTCCGTGGAGAAGCGAAGTACCAGCTGTACATCTGTAGGCCATTGTGTGCACTTAGTTGATGCTGTGGCTTAGAACGATGAAGAATTCTCGCTTCTCTTTGTAATGGGTGGGAAGCATTAAACCATCCACTGAATACCCTTTACGAAGTTTTGCGCATTAATAACACATGTAATAGATTGGACCAGTAACTAGCCACACAGGCTAATGGTCCAAATACTTTTGTAACCATTTTTTCTAATAACTTGATCGAATCAACACTTCTTGATTGAAGGACACAGAAGAAACGGACGAGCGCTCGTCCATGTCTGCTGTGTCTTTGTGTCTTTGTGTCATTAATGCGCAGCCATAATTTCCTTCCAAGTTTGAACCAACTCGCCCAGCAACAAGTTTTACGAAGTTTGCATTGCGTGACACCTGGATGGTGTTTAACTCTTCTTCCATGCTATAGTACATTTGTTAACGTTATTTCTTGCGCATAATCACGCTTGTATATGGTACATCACGCTTGTATAGCCTCTAAAGGGACAAGCTTCTAACATCAGGAATATTTACTGATTTGTTATGCTATTTTGTGCTACTGTGGTCCTACTCCTCTTCTTACAAAACTTTTCTGTCAGTGCATACACCTCCTGTCAAAAACAAAATGAGATAAAGGGGCAATCATTATAATTCATTGTTTTCAATGTATTGTTATTTAGTCATTTATTCATTCATTCATCTTCTCCGTGTACGAATAGAAACTAAAATAAATTATGCATACTGACACAGTACACAAACACACGGAAAAACAAATACAGACAGGATAATATGCTGAACTAACCAAGTGCTAACATTCAGCTAATTATCTCAATTTAAACTTAGTATACTATTTCCTGTCTCTATCAACTTTTCTGTGCGATGGAACAGTGTACTGCCCAATGTATGACCAACTAACCCTCCGGCAAACGTTATTGCAGAAAACTCACTGGGTCCCATATACATTCGCCTAAGACGACTCGAAGGCGAAAGCCATCTTTTAGTTGAGTCGTGTACTGACCCCCCCCCCCTCCCGCCCCTCCGAAGGGTTTCTGCACAGGCGTGCGCAGGGTCCCCCCTTCAGGGTGGGGGGGGGGGGGGGGGAGGGGCCGAAGGTTCGTCGCAGCGCCCCCCCTCCCTATTATGTCAATGAATGGGGCTGACTTAGCGCCCGCTCCCCGTCGCAGCGCCCCCCATCCCTATTATGTGAATGTATGGGGCTGACTCCGCCCTCCCACTTAGGTGACTAGAGGGGGGCGGCCACCCCCCCCCCCCCCTGCCCCACCCTCCCCGGTGCGCACGCCTATGTTCCTGCACCTTACCTGGTTTTGCGCTGCCTCCGTGATCGGCCCACCTTTGACCAAGCGGCGATGTCACGTGATGACGTCATCATTTGAAGTCACGCTTTGTGACGTCGGGATGGCACCGCAAATTTCGACAACCTGTGACGTCGTGACCTGGGACAATCGGGGATGCCGCGACGCCTTAAGTCAATTTTCGCGATTGATGAGGCATCTAATGCTTCCACCTTGGAAATAAGTTACTTATTTAAGTACACAAAGCCCCGGATGATTCCACATAAAGAAGGGACCACAGTGCGTCAACGTGCGCAATCGACGTGCTGCCCTATGAAGAATTACTAATATCCACAAAAGGGCGCATACATAAAGCGTGCGCACCTTCCCACTTTTTTCCGTTCACGCTCGGCCTGCGCGAATACAGTTTCGTTCGATATAAACGGCGCCATCGGGGAGGAAAGAAACAAACAAAATATCTTTTCGCGGAGTCACTGCGACACAAGGTGGCGAGAACTTCCCTCCGCGTACAATGTATCGATCCGATAAAGGAGCCAAGGCCTCGTTTCACTATGTGGCACCAGATGGCGTTGCCGACCTACTTCGTTTAGGACTCTTTCTGGAACCCGCGCGACCAGTGGCGTAAATCATCGGGTGGTCAGGGGGGTCCTGACCTAGAAAGAACTTTTTCTTGGGCTAGTTGGTTCATGACCACTGAAGGAAAAATTTTAGCGCAAAACAACGCAAGTGCGCGTAAGGGAACACTGAACTGGCGCTCATTTCAATAAACAATAGTTGGAAGATAGTGCCAGTCCCGTGTTCCCTTCGCTGTCTTTGGGTTGTTTTGCGTTACAATTTTTTCTTCAGGTGTCATGACCCCCCCTTGCGGTCGGTCTGGGGGAAGGGACACTCCTTTCAAGCGTCCCCCCCTTGAGATCTAGCTTTCGAACATCGCATTTGTTTGCTTGTCAGTTAAATACAGCGCACTATTTAAATAAGGCACACTAGGCTACACAGCACAGTTGAATACAGCACTGCGCTATTCCTGAAACGGCATACGCGACGGTGAATGGAGCTGGAATAAAAAAAAAAAAGCACATTAATACGCTAGAATTTGCACAAGATAGTTTAACCCGAATAATATATTTACTTGAAGTATGCCAGAGCCGACGCGTGAGTCGCTCTTAGGCATGCCAGCGAGTGTGGAACACTCTTCTTGTGCCTGTTGGCAGGGGCGTAGGCAGAAATTTTTTTCGGGGTGGGGGGGGGGGGGGGGGGGGAGGGGGGCACTTCCTTCATCTGATGTGGGGGGCCGGGCAGGAAGATGTAGTCGAGTGTTATTTCTCAGCTCTGTATCCCACGGCAAAAAAAAAAAAGAAAATCAGACGGGTGGGGGGGGGGGGGGGGGCATAGGGCCCGGTGTTCCACCCCCTGGCTACGCCACTGCCTGTTGGCGTCGCGTAGCACGGGATCCTGACCAATAATCCCTCGCATACTACCTGAAGCTGACCAATAATCCCTCGCATACTACCTGAAGGCTGAGTTGCTGAGTTGCTGGCGGCAGAAATTTTGTCTTTTAGTATGAAGTGTAAGAGGAAACACGGGTGATCAGGCTGTGTTTTAAATGTAAGGGTCAAATAAAGCAAGAACATTTTTCATTTTCTAGTGTACCAACGTCAGACTGATGCACGTTTGCCGATTAATGACCGAAAAAAAAAGAGGCAAAGAAACCGGGGAGTGGGGGGAGGGGGGGGGGGGGGGAGAAAGTGCAAACGACATATTACAGCAGTGGGGCCATTTCTTGTGCAAGAACACTCATTTATTTACATCTACGGAGTCTCCCGATGCAGCGAATGACGAGGGTGTAAAATTTTCTTCTACATCTTAGCTCGGCCATGCCAGGCAGTTTTATATCTGTTTGCCTTCTGGTTATTTGTCCCAGCTGTTCTTTATTCTCATTTCTATGTCATGGAGGCGTCATAATCTGGGCGCTCAAAGAAACGAATGCAGCAGAGCGGTACGGAAGCGGAGTGAATATGAATTACCGCACACTTCGGTGCGCGTTGATCGCGCGCACCACGCAGGAGCATGAAGTACGTCGGTTGCGACGGCGCGTGGCGAATGCACCGCCACATCCGCTGGTGTGCCGGCCGTTTCGTCGGAGCTGCTGGCGGTGACGTCACCACCACTCCGCCAATGGCGGCGAGGCTGGGTCCAACCACTTTTTCCTGCCGAGGGGAGAACGCCAGAGATGGCGCCTTCACGACTGACTATATCATCGCAAAAACTGATGACATTTCTCATCAAATAACCTTCATGGCCAGCATATATGTTTATGTATTCATAAGAATGAGACTAACGCCTCAATATTAAAGGCAGCGCGTGATATTTGCGTTTGTAGCCGGACTCTCTGACGGAGACACCCACCACAGGTCGAAGTCGGGAAGCTCCCTGGGACCCCGGCCGATATTGGAGTGATGGGCGCAGAAGCTGTGGATTACCGGCTCGGAAACGGACAGGGTACGAAGTGCGCGCGAGCGGGCGATCGAAGGCGGACCGACTTTCTATTGCGGCAGCATCAGCACTGTCGCAGCCCGAACCGAGCTGGTATTGGAGGGCTCATCTATGTATGTGGCGCGACCTGCGCTCAAGTTGCCCAGGGAAATGAGAGGACTTTGGAATTCCCTGGGCAGCGTGGCCTCCGCGCTGCGTATTAGATGGACCCGGATAGCTCTAGACTCGGATGGGCTCCTCACTCGAAGCTTTGCGTCCAACTTTCTCGGCACACGGTTGCGGCTGTTCTCGCCTGTGGCATTCTCTAATTCCGTGCCTCGAGAGCGAACTCCTTCACCTTTCTATGCGGAGGCCCCCCGCTTCTTGGCGCGTCTTTGCGAGGTCGACTCTGAGACAGAGGCTACTTCCATGGAGCTTCTCAAGCTAGTCGATCTACTAACGGCAGACCTACCAGCCCACTGTAAGAAATATGACCTGTTCCGCGACAGTCTTAGCTAGGAGCTCATTACCGCCAGCTTTCCTGACGCTTGGCGCGCTGCTTTTATGTACCGCCTGGCAAAGGTGTGCCTACCCGTAACGTTCAGGCCCCTCACGACAATCCTTAAAAAACGTACGTGTCCTTCTTGTGGCAATAGGGAGGACTTGGTTCACATATTCTCAAAGTGTGTTCTTCCAGCAGCCCTCCATCAAAGGATAGCTGGCTTGTTTGGTCATCCCGGTGTTCCATTCGAAACCATTCGGCTTCTTCACAGGCGGTTGACCAGTACGTGCTTCTTCTCGTAAAGTGTTCTTACCAAGTTTGGGTGGCACGCTGTGGTGCTGTTGCTGGTGAGCAGCGCCCGGGTCTTCGCGAAGTACTTGGAAAAGTGCGGATGGAGACCTGGTTTGCTCTCTGCCGAGAAAGGCACCACCTAGGCGAGAAGTTTCTCGAAGTTTGGCCTGCACTGATCTTTAGTGAGTCAGGAGGGCAACATCAGTTTTAATGATGGCTGTCTTCAAGGTTTCCCGATTAGGCCTCGTGTGCCTGTCACTTGAGCTAGCGGAACCAACAGCCAGAGCCGGTCTGGGTGCATGCGACCTTTATTGCTTCAATGCGGTGGTGACAGCCGAAGTCTCCGGGGTTGTTTACCTGTGCTTTGCACGTGCTCAGGTGATCCAGTCACCTTGTTGGCCAATGACCATAAGGCCACTTTTGGCTGTCACCATTCAATGCTCGGCGACTCGGTTCATTGAGTCTAACGGCAGCCCCCGAGTCCTGGTAGGACACCGCTGGCCACCAACCACGCGGTGTTCCTTGGCTATGTCCTGTGTGCGGCGACTCATGTCACCGCACTAAACGGTAGCCCCCCTTGTCCGTTGAGGACTAAAAGAGTCTCGCGGGCCCGTGTTCAGCGAGAAAGGCTGCGTCTGCTGAGCGCTCTGCGCCATGCGGTAGCACCAGTGTCCGGGAAGGACCGTCTGTCCGAACCAAAACCTCTCCTCCCACAACCCTGGCGGCGAGGGGCGTACCGGGGCCGATGTAAGGATGATGATGGGTATATGAGTATGCACGAACTCTGGGACAAAGTGCCTCCGGGCATTGCGTCTCCTGCACAAGCAATATAAAAGATCACCAGCACAAGATGACGTGTCATCATGCTGTAATAGTTCGTCAAAATTTGCGATCATGGCGTCGCATGATGGCGTCATCATATGACGTCATCGTTTGGTTAAAGGTGTGCGGATCTTGGAGGCAGTGCCAAACCATGTGAGGAGCTGAAAGATTGCAAAGCCTCGGATCGTGGAGGCAGTGTAAAACCACCTTAGGTGGAGAAGGCTTTCGGAAGGGGGGTGAGGGATGATCAGACATCAACTGAGAAGAGAAAAAAAATGGCTTTCACCATCAAGTCGTCTTAGGCGAATGCATAAGAAGCCCTGTGGGTGTTTTCCTTTTTTTTTTCGTCTGTATGCTCAGAAATAACAATACCACGGTAAACTGCGTGCCTCCCGACGCTATAGTTAGTCTCTTGGCCGAGGAACGCGCTGTGAACGATAGCAGCTGTTTCTCGTTCGACCCGGATCCGAGGTCCTGTAGTCAACACGCGGCGCATTGGCGTCGATAAACAGTGGACTGATACTTGACTTGAGGATTGAGAAAACGAAATTAGAAAGAAAACAAGGCAAGACGAGCTCCACCTTCACTGACTTCTAGTGTCTTCATTTTCTTTTCTGTCTGCTTCAAGTCAAGTATATATTTGTGCAAACTCGCCCAACTTTAAAATCCCGTAGAGAGAACTAACAACCCGCTTTATTTTTAAGTGTGGAGCATTTTAGGGGGGGCAGGCTGTCGTATACCCTGTTCCTCTCCCACATAGTAAGATGGCCAAACGAATTCGTTCTTGGTTATCCTCCCTTTCTTCGACCCGTCATGGTGGTCTTGTGGTTATGGTGCTCGACTGGTGACCTGAAGGTTGCGGGATCGAATCCCGGCCACGGCAGCCGCCTTGTGGTGGAGGCGAAATCTAGAGGCCCATGTGCGTAGGCCTAAGTGCACGTTAAAGAAGCACAGGTAGTCGAAATTTCCGGAGCCCTCCCCTACGGCGTCACTCATAATCATATCTTAATTTCGGGAAGTAACACCCCCCGACATTATTATATACCCTTTTATTTTCTTCTTTGTTTCGCTCGCTCTCTCCTCCATCCAACGAGGTATGACAGCAGAATAGGCAAGAAAAGCAGCTAACAACATATGAATTAATAATTCCATGCGACAAAGCTTCCTGCAGCAATTTTTGGAGTTAGCGCATGCAATGAGGGACTGTCACACTTCCCAGTGGTTAAGGAGTCCTGCAGTGTCCACAGTACTGCAAGGAACTACTGAGAGGGAGTATAATTTTATGGGGGGTTCACCATTATTCTCATTGATATCTCTGTGCCTTGAGCAAATTCAGCTATGAACAATAACAAAAACAACGACGACAAAAACAACGATGACAACAGCAACAACGACGACGACGACAACCTCGAATTTGCTACCTTCCTTGTACAACGATTTTTCGTAAGGTCCTAGCTATGCAATCTGTAGCTGGGAAAGAAGCGGGCACACCTGAAGTCCGATGTGTGATGGCTGCCTGCTCAAAAAAAGAAGAGACCACGAATATTATTCGAATAACAGTAGCGTGATATGGGCCGGACACGTAGCACGTCGGCAGGATAAACCCTGGTCATTAAGGGTAACTGACTGGATTCCAAGAGATGGCAAACGCGTGAGGGGGGAGACAGAAAATTAGGTGGGCAGATGAGATTAAGAAGTTTGCAGGTATAACGTGGCAGCAGAAAGCACAGGACCGGGTTGATTGGCGAAACATGGGAGAGGCCTTTGCCCTGCAGTGGGCGTAGACAGGCTGATGATGATGATAATGATGATGATGATATTCCTCGATGGCGTCAATTTCTCACGTGTGATTCACCAGTGAAGCGTGCCTCAGTGTGTATGGCGAACGCCTAAGTTGTAACCTCATCTTCTTCCACTGGCAACTCAACATCAAGAGAACCCGAGGCATCTTAGATTCTCACGCACACGGAGCCAAATCGAGCGGCCAATAGCGACGAAAAAGTCATACGAACAAAGAAGGCACTCTGTAGGCACGCCATTTGGTGATCGAGCTTGATGTGGCGCAAGGTGGAGGCCAAAAATAGAGGAACCGAAAGGTTTGAGCGAAAGATTTGATATCCAACAAAACAGGGTGCATTGCGGAGAGGGTAATGCAGCAAGTACGGCGGGAACAATACAGTGCCTAGCTGTTTTCTTTTTATTGTTTTTTTTTTTTGAAAGGCGCGAAAGAAAACAAATCCTGTACTGAAGCATTCAAACTGGTAAAACTGGCAAACCGTCTGCGCGAATGCATTCTACGCGTATAAGTTGCAGTGGACTTGAAGGGTACGAGACGGAGGATCGCACATTTATGGACCTCGTCAATGCCCCTTCGCCTCCCTCCCTGCATCTTTTCTTTTCAGGACGAAGCCTTAGATGCCTCATCCAACTTAAAGGTTGACCAATGGCGTTTCGCGGCGATGGCGTCAATACGAGTGATGAAAAAAAAAATCGGACACATCTCCCCGTAAGGGAACCCTGAGAAGTATGCGAAGCAGCCATAGGAGTTTTGTAAAGTTCCTCTTTATTCATCATCGTAGGTGTCTTTAAGCTCCGGGGAGCGTTTTCCCTTGAGTATAACGGCCTTGTGGTCCGTGAAGTATAAAGTTAAGGGATCTTGCTGCAAAGGTTTGTAGTTTTAAAGTTTGAGAAGACGATGACTATGCACGTTCCCCTGATGGTTGTATGATGTTTGTAATCGTACGAAGTGCACCGGAGAGCGTAACGGGACACCATGTGCTGGACTAGCCAGTCGTCGTGCATGATGTCCACGTTAAAGTCCCCGGTGAGTACGAAGGGGTTGTCCTTGGAAGGTGGTCTCATAATGCCGCATCGCCTTCTCGATGTACCTTTGCGTCATCGTCATCGTCATGGCGTATAATGGATACCTTGCATGTGCTGTGCCGTGATGGCAGCCTCATCGTCATCTGGCTACGGCGGACAACGGGGGGGACAGGCCTCGTTCATAAGATGCTTCGCATCTAAAATCTTCATCATGTTATGACGTCACCATATGACATCATAGGTCGCAAAAATTTGTGGCATCATCATGGAGTCACTATGACGCAACATGCCGGGACGTCACGTGGCGATGCCACCGCGTGATAGCGTCGCTTGGTCAAAGGTGGCCAATCACGGAGCCAGTGCAAAAACCAAGTAAGGTGCAGAGAGTTTGCAGTGGCTCCGATCTTGGAGGCAGTGAAAAACAGCACGTTAGGTGCTGAAAGCTTTAGCAGGGGGGCCAGTGGATGATCAATACATTGACTGAGAAGAAAGAAAAAAAATAAGATTGCTTTCGTCTTCTAGTAGTCTTTAGCGAATGAATGCGTAAGGACCCTGTGGGTGCTTTTTTTTTCGGGCCTAGCCAGGGGACGTTGAGTTTACTCGCGTCTATTGTGGACCGAATAAGGTTGTTTCACTCACTCACTCACTCACTCACTCACTCACTCACTCACTCACTCACTCACTCACTCACTCACTCACTCACTCACTCACTCACTCACTCACTCACTCACTCACTCACTCACTCACTCACTCACTCACTCACTCACTCACTCACTCCACTCACTCACTCACTCACTCACTCACTCACTCACTCACTCACTCACTCACTCACTCACTCACTCACTCACTCACTCACTCACTCACTCACTCCACTCACTCACTCACTCACTCACTCACTCACTCACTCACTCACTCACTCACTCACTCACTCTCTGCTCAGAGCCAACATCACAACGGTTAACTGCGCGCCTGCCGACGCTGTAGTTAGTTTCTGGTTTAGGCACGCCCTGTGAACGATAACTGTTTCTCGTTCGACCAAGAGCAGAGGTCCTCAGTCGGCACGTGGCTAACTGACGTCGATAAATAGTGAACTGATACTCGACTTTAAGAGCCACAAAACGAAGTCAGAACGAAGGCAAGACAGGACGAGAGTTACTAACTTCACCGACTTCTTGCGCCTTTGTTTTTGTGTATGATTCAAGTCAAGTATAAATTCCTGCAAACTGCCGCAAGTTTCACATCTCCCGTATAGGGAACTAATAATGCACTTTTTTTTTGTAGATGTG
Source organism: Rhipicephalus appendiculatus (assembly GCA_030522465.1). NCBI lineage: Eukaryota > Metazoa > Arthropoda > Arachnida > Ixodida > Ixodidae > Rhipicephalus > Rhipicephalus appendiculatus. The sequence goes on from JALIZH010007045.1 coordinate 89,482, forward strand.
AAAACATGGGAACGTAGAGAGCGTTAGGGTCGGCTATCCCAAAACCACGAAATCGATACTGAACTAACGAACAACAGAAATTTACTTAAAGTACTATGCACGCACTGTCGCCAGCCTACAAAGAATGCCTCTTCGGGCAGAGCCCAAAACATACAAGGTGGGTGCTTGTAACACAAACATATTAGACCATACAAATGTTCTTCACGTACCTAAAGACAAAATGACTACGGGGTTGTTCTGTTAATAAAGAAATGCGATATAATTAATTACAAACAACCGCCGTGGCAGCGGGAAATTTAATGGAACTGGCAAGGAGAACTTCGCTTTAAAAGTACACACGTATACACACAGTGACGCGCATTTAAAGCCAACGCATTTGAATCGATTACAGGTGTGGTGTTAGTACACTTGGTAAGTGTTCATTAATGTAATTTCCTCAACACAGCTTGGCGGCAAAGTTGTTGCACTGGTAAGCCCGAAGTCGCGGGTTCAACTGCCGACCACGGCGGCTGCATTTCGGCCAGGGCGAAAAATTCAGAAACACATGTGTACTTAAATTTGGATCATGTTAAAGAATCCTCGGGGGGTCTTAATTTGTTTATACTACCCATTACGGCTTATGTCATAACAGCGCCATAACTATACCTTGGATTTGACATAATATAATAATTTGATAAAAAAGAAATATTGATACACACACACTACACATACGAACGCATCAGCGCATATTCAGAAAAACAAAAACAAAGAAAAAAAACCTGTCATACATATTTCATGAAAACCAAGTTTCTGCCGATAAAAGTTGCTTCTAAAACTAAAATATGCTCATGCATTCGTTCCGACCTATTCTCTGTTACTATGCGTAACGATAAGAGTCAATAAAAGTCCTGTTTAGTACAGCCCAGTCCGACGCTGGAGAATGGTCGATAGACACTATGAGCCGCGAGTTCTGAACTATACGAGAAACATTGTTAGACGAAAACGGACGCCCTCTAAAAACAACCGTACGAAGAAAACGCGGGTCATTTCACGTAGCCGCGAGAGGAGGTTATCGGTTTTGACAAACATTTGCTTCGAGAACCATTAGCCTTCCCACATCAAGGTGCGGTGGCGAAGGTAATGATTATTAAGCGTATGACGACACCAACTTGAACGGTGAAACAGCGTCCCACTCTCAAACTTTCGTCGCTTCCGTGAAATGTTCGCGAGTCCTATTTTGGCGTAACACATGCTTATAGCGGGACAGCAGCGAATAAACAGTGGTGCCTGGTTTTGTTGGCGGAAGCGGGACTTTAACCTTTGATGGAACTCTAACGTTCAGCCTCTTTACTGCGCGGTGCACGCTCAGTATTGGCTGGAGCAGATGCGATAAATTTCTTAATGCAAGAGAGGGACCAGTAATGAGAATGCAAATAGCCTGCTGTAGTGACGACGTATCCTGTACACCGCTGGTTGTAGGCATGAGATCCCCCCCCCCCCCCCCCACACACACACACACACAATCTGCAGCTTCTATACTGCTCTTACAGGCGCATTCGGTCGGTTTAACATATTTCGTGCACTTCCTGTTGATCTGATTGCGGGTACAGGCCACTCTTGCTTTGAAACAGCATCGTTACTAAGCAACGTGGCTTTGTTGCTATTGAAGAAAGCTCGGCGAGTTGGCTACTGACGTTAGGAGGCGTGGTTACAGCGCTAAGGAAGATGACACACGAAAAAGAACAAAATACAGAACGAGGGACGAGGACTTGAACGACATGGCCGTACGACACAAATGACTATATTTCATGAGCGAAAGTGTTTTATGGCGGGGTCCACCAAGACTTCAGTGACGTATTTCCGTCACGGAAATAACGTCGAAAAAATGTACACGATCAGATGTCAATGAAAAAAAAGTTCCGTCATCGGGCATCGAAAGTTCATTTTAACACGAAAGTGTTTTATGGCGGGGTCCACCAAGACTTCAGTGACGTATTTCCGTCACGGAAATAACGTCGAAAAAATGTACACGATCAAGATGTCAATGAAAAAAAGTTCCGTCATCGGGCACCGAACATCGGGCATCGAACTTTGTAGTTTATATATGCTTACCCCCTCATTTAAAGTAGCAAACCAGACGCTTGTCTCGTTCACATCCTTGTATTACACCGCTGGCTTTCTCTCTGCTATTAAGTCTTTGCCTGTGATAATGACTTCTAATCTTGCCCTCCACGAGTCGATTCTTTTAGCACAATTAGGTTAACTGTTGGGGGATTCGCCTTTTACTAGTTTCATGTACCAAATCGCCGCTTCAGGCTTTTCGAAAAGCTTGTTATGGAGGGATTGAAGGCGGCACACATTTTTCTCATCCACTGCGTTTATTCAACGTTCTGAATAAGCCCCAATACGCTATGCTTGCGGCTGTAAGAAACCATTGTGTGGAAATGCAATCAGCTTTGCTCTTTATTGCCATTCTCCTACACTCTATAATACCGGTGTTGTAACGCTTCTATTGCACACTGTCTTCTTTTATGGCTCTTGAATATACAATTATTGGCAGCCCTTGCAGTTGTCATGAAGACACGAATTGTGCTTCCCGAATGACCACTCTGCATCGACGTGTTGACTGGTCACGTATTCAGGACGAGAAAGCTGGCCTCAAAAGGAACGGCTGATGACTAAATAATGAGAGCACTAGATAACTGACAGCTTAATTAGAGAAAGAAACACGCTACGGAAAGGCTTGCCTGCTGTATCAATAATTTTGATTAGTCGGTGCGTGGCATGACAACCACTGATGGATATCCGTACTAGTCCTCGTCTAGGAAAGATGGAAGCGGAAAAGATTAATGCTGCACTGAGCTCCTACATCCGCTTTCGGCCTCGCTACGGTCATGGCTGCGGCTGATTACTTGAACATCTAAGAGCAGCAAGAAGAGTTATGTGGAAACATGTAGCGAATCTGGAGACGAATCCATCTATTCTGTTTTCGCAAGAAGCAAAAGCAAATAGCGTGCGTGTGCTCTCCTGAGAAGCCGGGCACTTCCGATGAGATGAGCAACGGAGCACAAGTACGAGCTTAGAAGAAGGCGATGCGGATGCTGTTGTGTATGGGGAAACTGGTACATCCATTAGGAAGAGTAGGCGTCTGCGGAAAAAACCATTCATGCCACATATTTCATTTCTTACTTACGTTAACATTGTAGCAGAACATCCCTACTTACTTTTCTGCCACTGTATCGTTGAAAATATGTTGCTTTCACGTAGTGTGATTGATGTGTGGAAGTTTGCTGACGAAGACGGAAGTCGCCTCACGTGAGAGCTGTGGTACGTGAACAAAGATGCTGCTGCGGTGAAGACAACAAAGAGAGAAGCACGAACTGACAAAGACTCTTGCCTTTGCTTGACCGGAATTTATATCGCTCGCAGATATACACAAGTTTCCACCGAGAAAGGCGATAGCGAGGCACGCACGCTAAGTGATGACCCCAGAGACCAGAAACTTCTTGCTAAAAGATGAAGTTACGCGTATACAATACCCAGAGGGGAGAATCACGTAATATATATATATATATATATATATATATATATATATATATATATATATACATATATATTGGCTTGAGCGGACGAACGTACGAAAACTTTTATTACTTTCAACGTTTCGGCCGGGGTCCGGCCATCGTCAGGGAAATATATATATATAGTGGAACTGCTCAAAGTGCCCATGGTTCGTTGAAACTAGAACTCTCCAATTTAGGAGGGTTTATCTCTCTCAATAAATGTATGCCTGACCTATAATTTTGGGAGGTTATGTTACCTATGGCAGCCTCGAAGGTGTTGTCATGTCAGCCGCTTATCTTCACAAGCCGCAGACAGCTTTTTGCCACCACCACGGTAAAGAAAGCAACTTCACCAATGAGACTATTCTGCCGACCTACGCTACGCCAGCGTTTGGCCATGTTAGTCCTTAGCTGCACTCATCGCAGTCTTTAATAATTTTGTTGAGTCTAAATTTAAGCCACTCAGCCGGAAGAACTTCTGAAACTTTGCCCGTTTGTGTTGCTCAAAAGAATGATAGCAAGAGCTGCTTCGCTTCCATGAGAGAAACCGAATAATAGCCTGAAAAAACAAACAAAAAAGAATATACATGTAGTTCTTTTTTTTCAAAAGAATCACTTTTAGTGGAAGCCCTTTTTCCAGTTCTTTTACGGATGCCTCTTTTACCCTCCGAGTAATCTTTCTGCGCATTTCGCCGGCTCTGTACAAATTGGCTGCTGACTTCCCATGTCCTTTCCCGCCCTGGATTGGTGGAGTTTCCATTTTTATTGAACTGGCTATAGTTACGAATGCTTTATTTTTTTATTGATCTCACTTCGTTTTTCTTGTTGAGCATGCCTTTTTTTTTCTTTTTAGCTTGTTTCTGCAAGAGTATGTGTTTCAGTGAGCGTACCTTCATCCGGCTGCTCAAGAGCTCGGGATTATCTTCAGAAAATCCATAACTAAAAAAAAATAATAAAAATAAAAGAAGACTCGGTTAATGCCTGCAAACAACGAGAACGCTGGAACTCCTCTCTGCGAAGCAACACAAGAAACCTCGTTAGATTTTTTTAATGCGGAGCATTTCTTAGCGAACCAAATGCACTTTGAGCGTTTCTTTCTATCTATCTATCTATCTATCTATCTATCTATCTATCTATCTATCTATCTATCTATCTATCTATCTATCTATCTATCTATCTATCTATCTATCTATCTATCTATCTATCTATCTATCTATCTATCTATCTATCTATCTATCTATCTATCTATCTATCTATCTATCTATCTATCTATCTATCTATCTATCTATCTATCTATCTATCTATCTATCTATCTATCTATCTATCTATCTATCTATCTATCTATCTATCTATCTATCTATCTATCCGCCTACGTCTGGGTGCTCTCGTGATCGCCTCCTTAACTTGGGGTAGACCAAAATTTGCATGGGAGGGTAAGACATATTGACGAATATGTCGGGCTGTCATGACATGAATAACGTGAAAATCCTGTCACATACGTCGTCAAACCCTATTCCTGAAGACACGTGTGGCACATACCCGTATACCACGGCCGTGGTATGCGGGTATGCGCCACAGGTGTTTGACAATTTATGTCTACCCAGGAACGGTGAGGACAGACATTAGAAATTTCAACGCGAGAGCGTTAAGAAAAACTGACGTTGGCAGCGTTGACCCGACGAATGCAAATAATAAATATCAGGGTCCCAGCAGGAATCGAACCCGAGCAATCTGCGTGGCAATCAAGTATACTACCACAGAGCCACGCAAGCTCTCGGAACTGCTTTGGAAAAAAAGACCCTATGCAGGGTTGCCGTTGGGTGCACTTGAAAAAGAGCCAGAACTCAAGCCAAAAGTAGCCAAAGTAGCCATGCCATATAATATTATCGCCAAATTTGTAGCCAAGTGGAACAGAAGTGCTATTATGAGCAGATTCTTTAGTATTGATCAATAATAAATAATACCATTTTGAATAAGTAAGAGCATAAAGAGCCACCGATAAGTTGGAAATAAATTAAGTGAACGAATTATGATAAATTCATTACACGTGCATATATTTTATGTAGAAAATTTGAGTCCTTGCCAGACACAAAGTTATATTAGAATGTTCCAGCCAGCAAGACAGAAGGAACATGTAAAGTTGAAACAGATTTTCGTTGAAGCTGCAGACCAAATTCTGCTTGTAGATGAACAGGCCAGCTAAATCTTGTTGCACATGTCTATTTTCCCAAGTTTACACGAGAACACGCACTGCGCATCAGAATTATTCGTAAAACTTGCGAGTAGCAGCGCAATAGATGGCGGGAAGCTTGAGCACCGAGCTGGCCACATGTTCGTCACCATGCACGCAACTTCGCCACTCCGTATTTGGAGATGCGCTAAGCGTCGCGTAAGGGTGCCTCGATGCGCACCAGCCTACTGGTGGGTGGAGGATGACCGTACGCATCCGTTGAAGCGAGAGAAAAGCTTAAAAACAATGTGTTTCGTCTGCAAAAATGAGAAAAAATGGCTACTTAATGCACCAAATCAGCACTTTAAAAGTAGCCAAAAGATAGCCATAGCGCCAACTGCAAATTTTTTTCGCCAGACGGGGTCGAAAAGTAGCCAATTTGGCGCAAAGTAGCCACCAACGGCAACCCTGACCCTATGCAGGCGTAATGTTAGTGAAACGTCACTTGTGGTTCCAGTGCAGGCAATCTCATTTTATAAACAATACATATGTACTCCTATGAGGCAGGCGTCATGTCGGGTTAACGTCAATTGTATTCTTAAGCGCCATCCACTGTAGTTGGTCCACGAAACACTATGCAGGGCTACCATCCTGTCAAGCACAAGTACTACATATAAGTTTACCGCTTCTGGTGTTGGTAATACCCATGTTTCTGTTGGCAACGTTACGCAACTCTAACCAACTAGTTATATAGGAACATATGCGACTGTTCAACATATGTCTGTGCGTACAAAATTTGTACATATCTTTAACGTCATTTCGTAACGTTTGGCGCAAGAAGAAAATTATAACCCAGTCAGCTTGCCTCCGCATGCTTCGCATAACATCGATTCCCATGGTACTTGGGATCTGCCAATTTTTTTTCTTTCTTTACACTCTATGACGTGATTGCTGAGAGAGTTTGAGGGGGAGAGGCCACAGCTGGTACCGTTCCAGGGCACGGACGCACGGTGGACGGACGCCACGAGTATGAGCCATTAAAATGCTTTGACCTTAATGGGGGATTTCAGTTTTGCCTCCATTTCGTCAATTCTTCATCTTGTGCACCTGAAAAAGTCAGTTACGCAAACTGTCATGTGTCACGAAGTCTGCGCCACAGCCTGTAAGAAAGCGTCCGACACGGAAATAAACCAGTCGTGCGTCACCCATTGTGTGACTGTTATCTTTTCTTCCTTTCATCAGTTCTTGGCAGCGTGAATATTCGTGAATTACTGCGTTATACTGTGCAGGTATTTTACTTTTTCATTTATTTGCTTGCTCAACTACCCAGAGCACTTTCCCGAGCCCATGGCCTTCCTGCGATATGTTTTTTTTTTGTCTTAGTTGATTTTTCGCATAGGTGTTACGAACACCTTTTTGTTAAGACATATACGTGTTATGGGAACTCTGTGGATTCTGTTGCTACCGAAGGCAAGCTTTTTCTTCATTTCATTCCTGTCATTTACGTCATACTTATTGCACCACAGTTCAGAGTAGAAATAATTCCTCCTCCTATACCTTCCTTGACTTCATTGTGTGTTGATTTCTCTAGGTTGTGTCAAAAAAAAAAAAAAAAAAAACACGCACACATAAACAAACGTACAAACAAACAAACAAACAAACAAAAATGAGCCCTCTATCCATTTTCCTTTTTTCGTTCAGATTTGCTTTGTTAGCGAAGTTTGCTTCACCACACAAACAAGGAGAAAAAGGCAATGCACCCTTTACAGGGGCCCGATAGTAAATCGCTTGTGTTTCATAATTCTGCTTGTTCAAGAGGGCCGTCGCCTTGGCCTATCACTTCTATGACAATCTTTATCCAGGTAATTCAAGTAGCGTATTTAAAGGCGATCGCCTTAGACAGATCATGAAAAGGGTCCCTCGGAGTAAAACCCAGCGTGTAGTAGAAAAAGTCCTTGTGACCCGCCGCGCCCCTCTTGGATCGGGTTGCGCGTTCATTTCGAACCTTGCTGCGTTCTCGTGATGAAAAAAAAAAAAGCGCAGTTTGCATCACTCGGCCAAAAGTTGCATGACCACCCACACGGTCCGCTGTTGCGCGGTTCGTTTTGTGCTGGCGGCGTTCGCGTGACTAAAGAAACGGCGGAGTTCGCGTGATACAAAACAGAGGCAGATATAGATACATGAAACAGATAGAAACAGAAAGAAAGAAAAAGTAAAAATGACCACCGAGCTGCGCTCAGCCTTCATGCTCGGCACCGCTAGGGCGAAGCATTTCATAATTTTCTTTTTAGTGTTTAATGCATACGTCTTATCGTTTTAAAGTCTCTCCTCTTTGAGATTCCCAAGAAGCATCTCATACGCTCTCATTATGGGCCTTTCTGTGTCAGCACAGCGGCGACTTTCTTTTGTCGACTATCCGCGCAAACGTATGTCTGTCCAAACGATCGTCACAGAGGTATATTGACGTCCTTTTGTTAGCTCTTAATAAAAGGCATTTTATTGGAAGTAAACTCGGAGTTTGGAACAGCTTTTCTTGGCCAGCATAAGAAATCATTTTACAACGATAGTCTGAAATCTCTAGTGAGACTAAGTAGGACATATAAATTATTGTATTATTATAATCATTACAAAATATTTTTGAGAATGTGTATGGCTTGTGTGAACCCTCCCGTATTTACTTGTGTAATTCAGGCACCGTCCAATCTTTCATATGGGCTATTATATAAAATGTAATAAAATTGAAGGACACTTTGTAAATTCCAAAGTGTGTTCGGCGAACGCCTGTGCCCATTGAGACGGGGTCGGTCAGAATGGAACGCGATGCGCGCGTCTCCCTTCTTGCATGATGCGACACGCTGGGCACAGCGACGCTACGCAAGCAAAGCGCGAGCGCTGAAGAGTCCGACGCGACAGGCGTCCGTTGGTGCGCCCCGGCGGCCACCTGCTCCGTGCCAGGGCACGGACGGAAGGACGGACGGACGGACAGACGGACGGATGTGAGCATGAGACATTAAAGGCTTTCGCCTTAAATGTCACAGGGTCCCCTTATTGGCGTGCTAAGATGACTTGACGAGAAACCTACTACGGCCCAGTCATCCATAACTTTTGTTGCTTAGTCATCCACTTTTATTTTAAGGTGAAAGCCTTTATTATCTCATGCTCACGTCCGTTCGTCCATCCGTCCGTCCCTCCGTCCGTGCCCTGGCATGGTGCCAGGTGGCCGCCGGGGCGCTCCAACGGACGCTGATCGCGTCGGTCGCGACTCGCGTCGGACTCTACAGCGCTCGCGCTTTGCTTGCGTAGCGTCGCTGTGCCCAGCGTGTCGAATCAATCATGCAAGAAGGCAGACGCGCGCATCGCGTTTCCATTCTGACCGACGCCGTCTCAATGGTTCGCCGAACACACTTTGGAATGTGTACAAAGTGTCCTTCAATTTTTTTTATTTTCGCTTAGAGATTTACAGCTTTATCTCTCTTAACTGCTTTCAGTTGCTTTCAATTCTCAGCGAATCAATCGTAATTACTTTCGTTTACCTTTGAATCACTCGTAATTATTTAAATGTACTACTGATTGCTCCTAATTACTTTAATTTACGCACAATTCATTCATAATTACTCCTTGTTATCCAGGTTTACTTTCTAATCACTCCTAATTTAGTTTGCATTGCTGTCACTGACGTGCGGTGTCTCACGTGAGGTCATCGGATTTTGCACACATCTCGTGTTGGCGACGCTGACAGCCACTTTTTCTTTTTGATGAGGCATGTAAGGCTTTCGCCTTAAAAATAATGGAAACAAGGTGTCTGACTGGGTCAGTTGGTATCTAAAAAGATCCCCCTGATATTAAATATGTTGTGAAACACTGAGTTGGAGAATAGTTAACTGATGCTGAAGTAGCGACGTACTGTGCAAGGTGAAAAAAAGTGGAAATATGGATGGTGCTGTGAACTAGCTTTCATCCTTAATTCCGCCTCCTTTATTTTCCGTGGTACGTTACTTGTTCAACATGAACCAAGTATTAAAAAAAAATGAGTGTTTCAAGAAGGGTTTTTAGGGGCGAAGCACCTTAGCGTCGCACGAAAACCGTTGTCGTCGAGGCTTGCCTTAGTCCCTAGTCGAAGTGCTGGTGTGCAACATCTGTGCGCAATACCGTCTACAGAGCGTACATAGCGCGCATATGGTTTAAAAAACAAAACAAAATAAAAGGCCACAACGCCGTACAAACATCGACATTTAACCACCCATTAATCAAACCATATGGCAGAACAAAAGGCTAATGACAACAAAAAAATAAAAGGCTGTTAACCAGAACAAAATAGAAGGCCACAATTCATGATCCGATGCACACTGCTTCGCCCCATCATCAGCATTCACTTCGTGGATCTGCAGCCGTTGTATCACTTGTCCTCACTACATATTGGAGCCGAACGCGCTCCACTATTTTAATAAACATCATAAAAATACGTCATAAGAATACAAGCACGGTGGTGCCCGAACTGAAAACTAGATTACTGTCCGCGTCTGTATGCGTCTCATTTAGATGTTGAGCTTTTGTTGACTCTTGGGCGCCTGTTGAGGTTAGGTGAGCTGAGTCGCTTAGGTGTGTGGTTTCTTTGTCACTCCTGTTTTCTGCTATCGCTTTTCAAGCGTGTTCATATGGCGTGCCCTACTACGAAAAACACAATCTATAGTTCTATATTCCAGCTGACTGTATTCATGTGTCGTCTTTTTACAGTTCTTGGTAAAAACTCTGCAGAGCGCTCAGTTATGAAGAAGAGCAATAGAGGCTCATGGAAACGCAATGGGGCTGAAGAAAGTCGAGATTTTTCAACCCCTACGTGAGGACTGCAAAAAGGGATGTTCAAGGTGAAAAAAAGAATGACGAGGGAAATAAAATGAATCAGGCAAGGCGATGCTCTTGAAATTGGAACACGCAAACATAATGGATTCGTAGGAACGTCGAGAGGGAGCGAGAAAAGACGGGAAAATACGAGACGACAGGCGGCCGCAAGGCGAAAAGAAGCCCACGCCACGAATACCTCAAGACAAGCCTACCTGACTGCGCGATGAAAACCGGTGGGTGGCGTTATATTCTGAATTCCACGAAAGACGAAAAAAAAAAAAAGTGCCTGCGGCTCCGTTTTGGGAGCTGAGAAAATTGACGACCAGCCGTTTTTCAATGGTCTCTCGAGGATGGCGTCGTTTTTCGTGGAATGTGATGAGAATGCTTTGCTTCGCAGCCAAATCGAGATCATACCGTGCTTCTCATACGTCAGGTTCACTGTATATATATATATATATATATATATATATAATTTGCCGTGTCTTATAAAAGCTCCCTTTAGCAAGGTTATTATTGTTTGATTTGGATACAAAAAAAAAAAAACGCCAGTCACAGCGAAAGCTGGGAGAGCACCATTTCTAAAACCCGTTGCAATCTATCTTGGGGCTACTAATACAAGTACGCTTGCAAGGTACCCACTACTCTATTAATTGATTCAGTGGCTGATGACGACGAAGAATTATGGCTGAGCCCTTTGTAATGGGTTGGAAGCATTCAACGACCCCCCTCGTAATGCAATTCATATTGTGTGACGCCTGGCTACACAAATGGCATTCTGTGACGCCTGGTTGTCGTTTCACTCTTCTGCCACGTTATATTGCGCATGTTAACGCGGTTCCTTCCCGACATAATGCTTGTATAGGGTTTTTGTGCGCCGGGTTTTCGAGCACAGGCATGGCTCAGTGGTAGAACACTGGGCTGGCACGGAGTGGACCCAGGTTCGAACCCCCGTTCAATCCTGAACATTTTTTTCTTAAAGTTTTTTTTCTTATTTCGTGCGATAGCGGTTACGGACACCGGCGGCGGCGGCGGCGGCGGACAACTACGGCACCCTTGTTATTATCTCATAACAGCTTTCGCTGTAAAACACGAAGACACAGAGAAATGAGGGAGGGAACAGACTGACAACTGCCACGTAGAATCACGAGGATGCAGTTCACACATTTTCGTTTTTTATGTCTGATGTTCTCAATAACACATTGTTTATCGCGTAAAGTTAGTTTTCTGTCCCGCTGCACGAAGAGCGTTTCCTCGAACATGCAATGAAAGCACTTAAACTTGTGGATTTTGAGAAGTAGCTGCAAAAACTACTCAGTCATGTTTTGTGCTTTTGAAGAGAAACATTTTGGTATTATAATATCAAAATACTGTTAGAAATATTTTTGGTGAATATTATGATAATGAACTGTCTAAAAACTGTGTCGGAATTTTGACAATAATTTCACATTCACCACTGCACCTATTACGATCCCAAAGGCCAAGATGTAATTTTATACGCGTGAGAACCTTGTTATCAAAAAATTGAAGGACACTTTGTACATTCCAAAGTGTGTTCGGTGAAAGCGTGTGGCCATTCCACTGATTATGCCATGTCTTTTTTCTTTTACACTCTCAGTGGGATAACACACAAACCGAATGTGTGCGTGTTTTCTTTTTTTATTTTTTTTACCGCGAATCGCAGCGAGACGCGAGACTCATCTTCCTCCGTTCGCATGCGTTAGTATTTTCTCGCGCTTTGCGCATCGTGCAAACGCCATCCGCGTTCCAGCTCTTAAATTGACGGACCCTTTGTAAATTCGAAAGTGTATTCCGTGAACGCCTGGGTTCATTGAGACGGCGTCGGTCAGAATGATTGCAAACGCTGGGCACAGCGACGCCACGCAAGCAAAGCGCGAGCGCTATAGAGTCCGACGCGACCGGCGTTCGTTTGCGCATCCCGGCGGCCACCTGGCTCCGTGCCAGAGCTCGGATGGACGGACGGACGGACGGACGGACGGACGGACATGGACGGATGGACAGACGGACGGACGTCGGGCGGACACCGGACGGACGTGAGCATGAGACATTAAAGGCTTTCGCCTTAAAGATTACACCATCTCCCGCTAAAGGGAACCATGTCTAGATGTGGAGCAGCGGGCGCTAACGCTTACACTGGCGGCGGCGTTGACGCTGGCGCTCATCGCCGCGTTGCGCAGGGGAGAAACCTGGGGAGGAGCAAAGCACGCAGTGATAGAGCGGTGTTTCCTACTGGAACATGCCAATCGCTGCTAATGGGCAATGAGAGACAGAAGACTCCTACTGGACACAGAGGCCCGCACTCCGCTTTTAGTTAACGCGCACGTAGCGAATTTTTATCGTTCGACAACGCACAGGAGAAATCTCCCACCGGCACCACCTTGGAGGTCAAGATCCATTGCCATATATACGGGGTGGCCAGTGAACGGTTGTGCAGCGCGAGCAGTCGGTTTTTAAAGACGATAGTCTTTCTTGGGATACCTAAACGAAGAAATTTTGGTCTGTCTGTCTGTTTCTCTGTTTGTCGGCACGTCGCACGATTCAGCTAGCTGGCCAAAGTTTAACCCCTTGCCTTACGACCTCCAATCTTGACCGAAAAGCATGTGTTCATACGGGTGAGCGTGGGCAATTAAAAATCAAATATTACGCATACCTGAGGCACAACATCAATACCTTAGTACTATTCACAGTGTTCCTTTAAAACAAAATCTATGGATACGTAATTATAAAGATCCTAGTGTTTATTACGCGGCGCTGAAAATGCGCCGCTGTGTACAAAACAAGTCTCCGCCCAGTGATTTAACTTCCACGCTGTGGTGCTGCCACCTGGCAGCAGCATAGTTCAACACAAGCCAATGTTCCCCGGTAGCGCTGTAGATGGCGTCCTCTTCTGTTTTATCAATGCCAGCCAGATGCGGCTGATTCATCGTAGAAGAGCGCTGTCTCAGGCAAGGCAAAACATATATGACCGCTTGATGAAATACGACCCACTCTACAAGACATGATCAGAGAACGCAGAGAAAAGACCGACGACCAAATTTCAGCGGAGAAACGCCGGCGTCCGTCTAAGCGTGCCCGGAAAACGTCCGGAAAACGAGCCCAGCGGCTAGCCCAGCTATTAAATTGTGGTACTCATGCCGCTCATGCAGTGCAGTCGGCACAAGACTATCGTCTTTCGACGACATTTGCAGCGAAGCACGCAGATACGCGGCCAATTTTTTCAACCAAGAAACTCGCTAGCAGACGCTGCCTAGCAGACGCTGCCTGCGTCACGTCGCGAGGCGAGAGAGGGGGGAGCGTAGGAGAGGAGAGACAGGGGGAAGACGCGCATGCGCAGTGGGGGGTGTGGACGCCGCGGGGAGGGATGCCTAGAGGAGAGAGGGGGAGCGTAGGAGGGGAGAGAGGGAGGGGACGCGAATGCGCAGTGAGGGTGTGGCCTCGACGGGGAGGGGTGCCTAGAGGAGAGAGAGGTGGAGAGGAGGTTTTTTATTTTTATTTTTGTTTGAATGGGTTTGCGCATGCGCAGTGGGGGGTGTGGATGGACGGGCGCCGGACGGACGGACGGACGGACGGACACCGGACGGACGTGAGCATGAGACATTAAAGGCTTTCGCCTTAATAATGTCGCAGTGTGGTATCAGTAGTCTCTTGCCTGTTATTCACACCCTCCTGTCCACACGTGCGCACACACCCACACGCACACGCACATGCACACGCATTAGTAATAATTGCAAAGTAATATCATTACTTTGCAATTATTACTATAGGCCGCTTTTTCAAAATCTCAAAGCCGTAGGGGATATTTTCTTACTTCCTTAACGATGCCGGTGCCATTGCAAGATGTTCCAAAACACTGTGGCAGAATGTCGCCAAAAAACGGGACAGTGAACACACAGGACACTGCGCTGGCTATCAACTGGTGCTCGAAGGCCAAAGCTTTAGATGCCTGATCAAACGCGAAAAGTGACCGCCGTTGACGTCGGCAACCTGCGTCGGCGGCATCGTCAACACGACGGGTGGTTGTCTAGTTTTCCTTTCTTCGTCAACACAGGTGATGAAAAAGATCATCATCAAGTTATGACTTTACCGTATTACTTCATCACGACGTCTCAGATCAACGAAATTTGCGATGTCATGATGACGTCAACATGACGTCGTGGTGACGTGACGGCATCACACCGTCGCTCGTTCAAAGGTAGGCCGGTCACGGAGGCCCTGCAAAACCAGGTGACGCGCAGAAATCTATCGAAAGGGGGGCGGGGCACGACTTAATACTCGAAAACATATTCCGTGCCAGGAAACAAGGACGTAAGAGAGACGACACCACAATGCGCTAACTTCAACAATTATATTTCCAGGAAACAGCAGACTATTTATCCGTGCACAGTGGCGCCACCGGTCCACACACTAGCCAACCAGAAAGGCTCTCTCCCTATCTAAGAGGTCAACTGATGGTGCACTCACACACGTGTCACTATTGCGACAGATAGCTTGGGCTTCTATAAATAACGATTATTACATCGACTGAAAAGAAAAAAAATGTCTTTCGCATTTGAGTCATCGTAGGAGAATGCATAGGGGAACCTGTGAGTATTTTCTCTCTCTGACATATAACGGCGCCTTCAACTCACGAATGACATCTCACTCTATAAGCGTATCACAAATGAGCGTGCTACCATATGAGGCAGCATAACGATTTCACAGCAGGCATCGCAATCACATGTCGGCTGTCCTGCGAAAGTTTTGTCGAACGCTCGTATGCTGCTCGCTTCCGTGGTACCGTCATGAGTTACATTAACGATAAGCAAAATCACCATCTACTTCGCGCACGCCTTTTCCTGACAGGAAACTCATTTCTCCGCAGGGCTTTGTACTTCGTGATAAAAAAGAAACATCGAATACGTTGCGCAAGATGTTCTCGAACTCGCTTCTGTTGCGGGCTCTACTCGCGTATCCCAGACAGTGTAGCGCAACAAACACACTCTGTACAATGGCATGTATTCTCTATCCCTTGCGCCATAACACGGCGCGCTCCAATTACGACGATGTAGATGAAGGAAGCAAGTACGCATTGAGTAACTTGGAGATTAGTCTTGTTGCTTGCTCGTCATAGTGTGCTGCTCGAATATTCTCCAGGGTAAACGGCAGAGGCAAAACTTTCTCTCCGCCTAATCAAATTTGCCAACTTCGAACTACATGGACCGTTCAAATTGGCCCCACTGCAGACATCTCGCCTGACGCACTTTCTGCACGCTAGCTTGCGGCTTTAGCAAATTGTGCTGTTTCCGCTCATTGCACAATGCGCTAACTTGTACCGGAGCATGATTACCAAGATCGGTTCACTCGGCAGCCGCGGACAGAAACTGTGCCTTAAGAAAACCAAGAATGAAAAGCACATACTTGGTCTTGCAGATGGCCTCGTTCCGTTTCTTCTTCTTGGTTTGCGCAGAATACATTTCGCGTACTCCTAACAATGAAGTTTTGGAACTAGATGAGGCAAAAGTTCTTTTCTTTTTTTTTTAGAGATAAGTCGGAACATAAGTCGAGGTGAAAGCCTGAGATGACTCATGCGAGCGCGACCTTGAACGAAAAGTTAGCGTGAACGGCGTGAAAGAAGTTAAGGGGAAAAAAATGCCCCCCACCTCCCCGAAGGGAATCGTGAGGAAATGCGAATGCATTTCTTGCGCCGAGATATTTCGCCTTCACCGACTTCTGCCATCGCCTTGAGAGGCGCCCAGCCAGCGAACGGTCGAGAGTGAGGCGCGAGCGGACGGGAGAGTGGGGCGCTGGGAGGAGAGAGAGCGAACGGCGAGAGAAGGAGCGGCGAAGCAGTGCACCTACCCTCTCCTACACTCTCTCGCACCACATGCTCCGGTTGCTAGGGGCGAGGATAAGCGCGCGCCCCGCAGCTGTTGCTATGGGAGAGGGAGTGAGAGCGGAGAGATAACACCTGCCGGCGCGCAGACGCCGCCGCGGACAACGCCGGATGCGCCTGACATAGCCCGACTAAGAAATGCATTCGCATTTAAAATATCACGTAACCGTCCGGGCTGAGCGAACACTTCATATTTGCGGCGTTCGCATGAATAGCCCACTGACGGCTGTAAAATAATGCGCAATGGGACGCGCGTGGAAGTCGCTGCGCCAGCGCTTCCGTGATAGGCCGAAGAGGTGCGCTGCGCCAGGGGAGGCTAGACATTCGCGAAATCAGATGCGACGAGAGAAAGGAGTTCTCCGATTATTACGTTACGTTTCAGTCTTGAATGCATCGCCACTAAGGCTTTCGCCTTCGAGCTACCCAAGCGATACTGTAAGAGACCTCGTTTTTTTTTTTTATTACAGTAGCTTATATCAGCTGATAGAATCTGCAACAAGCGCGTGCGAAACAATGCGTGGCCTGTCCACCTGCCAGCGTCTTTCTTCTTCCACAACACGAGGTCGTAAGTTCGAGTCCCGATCCTAGCGGCTGCATTTAGATGATGTCGGAAGACCAGAATTGTCACGATACTTCACGACGAAACATAAATTAAATGACTCTGCTCATTGACAACTTGATGACTGCAGGGAAAGTGCAATGTGCCACATGTGTATCGCTCGTTCCGTTTGCCTCTGTTCGTAACCTGCTACGTGCACGAATTACCGAGAAATAAGAAAACTAAGAATGCACAAACTTAAGTCTGACAACCTGATGTCGACGCATAAAAATTTCGTAGCCGAAAGTCTTTTGCCCGTTGTTCGCCAATCTATTCTACCTCTCACAGGCATAGCGATCGTCATGTCGTGTTCAGACAGAAAATCGATATTGAAGAGCAGGCGCAGTTCGAAAAAAGAAGCAATACGGAGAGTCTAAGAAGCCACAACGGGACACATTCCTCTTTCCGACCTTTTGCTATACTGTACTGTACCCCTCCTGGGCTATGGTTTACCCTCTGACCTCCTCCTTTTCCTCCCCCTGGTCCTTACATCAGCCCTTTCCCAACCCGTTACTAAACTTGTGCATGGTTATGCTATGCTTTACCTTCTCTGCTCCTCCTTTACTTCCTCCTCACCTTCACATCACTCTTCATCACCCTCTCCTCTCTTTCCCACCCCTTGTTATATACGCTATACAAGGCTATGGCATGCTTTACCCTCTTTTCTATTCTTTTCCCTTCTCCTAACCACCACATCACTCTTCCTCAGCATTACTTCCCTTTCTCACCCACTTGCTATACATCGGGCGTCAGAACATGGGAATATCACAACGACATCGTGGTTTAAAGCCAGCCAACCATTACCAAATGCACACACATTACTGCGCGTATTCCCTAGCAAGTTCGAAAACATTTCACGCGCATAATTGCTCGTGGTTTAAAGCATGCTGCCCATTACATAGTATGCACTAAATTATTGAAGTACGCACTAAGGACAGGATATCGCTATCGCGTTCAACTCTTAAAGGCGAAGCTTAAGGGTCCCCCCAATGTTTTGTTTTGTCGTGTACTGTCGCCAGAGTGTCTTGTTTTTCTCTTTCATTCTTTTACAACCACTTTCCCCTTCCCCAGTACAGGGTAGCAAAACAGAGACGTCCTCTGCTTAACTTCCCTGTCTTTCATTTATCTTTATCTCTCGCTCCACGTAACATTGCCTAAAGCTAAAACAGCTACACTGTTAAAAGAATGAAACTACGGGACTTCGAAACGGTCACGAAATACCCCAGCACAGTGCTTCGCCGCACACGTGTTTTATTCTGCAACTGCTTTGTTCCTTTGCTTGGCTGCTCTCTTGGTTTGTCGAGTGACTCCTTTTGTTTCATCATATACTTAAAAGCTTACTATAACCTTACTCCTATGTCTAGTGCGAACGTGACACTGCACCCACCGCGACTGTCTTCCAATGAGACGTGGGCGAAAAGAGAAGCAGGTAGAACGGCGGTGACAAATGGAACTGGACGGTGTGATTAATCTGCCACTTCTTTGCACGTCCTCCCGAACTTTTGCGGAGTACAAAGGGGAGTAGGATCTCGACCTCTCTTTTCCCAAGAGATCCGGCACTGGGGCCTCCCTTGAGAAAGGTTTGGCGAAAAGCAATTCGCTGTCATTTGCTTCGCACATTTGGGGCACACTTGGTCTATTGCCGCTTTTGAAGATGCACGTACATTCGTGCGCTGGTGTTGAAAACATGCTTGCGCATGTCGTTGCGTGACTGCTTGTTCGGCATCCGATGGGAACGTGCTTCTTGGTGTGGTCATATTATCGGTATGGCCAATATGCGCAAAGCACTAGTTTGGGATTTTAGGATAGGCTCCACGATCTTCATCCTCATATTGAACATTTATTTCTCGCTTTTTTTTTCGCTTTCCGATTGCCTTATGTTGCTTTATGAAAGCTCAATAGGAGATTATAAACTTGAGTCAGCTTCCTTCTCAGCTTTCCTACCATAACAGATAGCTCCCTTTCAAAAAATAATGGAAGATTACTTGTATCGCTTAAGGAGGAAGCTGTACACTCACTACGGGCCAACACTATGTAAGATGCATCTATTTAAATCTCACCTGCATATAAAGTGGTGGAGCTTCTGACGAAGCTTCAGCTCTCGCGTGACAATATGGAAAGCGTTTATTCACAACATGGGCAATGCTGGGGTATAGGTCCGCGAAAGCTGTTCACGGCGCCGCTCGTGAGCCAGTCCAGAGGCGATCTCTGCTTGATCGAATCTTCGCTTGCACGTTTTAATATCACGTGATGCACGTCATGCAGGTAATGACGCACATGGCAAGTTCTATAACCCTTATTCTCTTACCCCTCTCCCTCAACCTTCTTCGTCGAACAGAATTCGATGGTCAAATACTGAAGTAAACGTAGGCACTTGAGTATATAATAGCAAATAAAGGTTCTATGCGCTTTTAATCACAAGAAATATTGCTTTCCTGATGTTCACAGTGTTGCCCGTAACGAATAATCCGTTGTGACGACGACGGCGACGACTGCTTTGTCCGCTTTTTTTTTTTTTTTTTTGTATATTGCCAGTGAAATCCATTTTAAGGCAAAAGCCTTAGATGCCTCGTGAAACGAGAGAAGTGACCGTCGGCGTCAGCGTCGGCAACATAAATGATGCTGTAATTAGCATGTGGTGATCTCACCATGGGATGTCATCATGACGTGTCACTTTGCAAAAATTTGTGGCGTCACTACAACGTTACATCATGTGACAGAACATAACGATGTCCTCACAAGAGATCGTCGATTGTCCAGAGATGGGTCGATCACGGAGGCACTGCAAAACCACGCGAGGTGCAAAGAACTTCCAATTCCTGCGATCTCGGAGGCTGTGCAAACTCACATTGGGTGCTGGAAACTTTGCGACGTGAGCAATAGAATCGACTGAGAAGAAATACAAGATGGCTTTCGCCGTCTTAAAAATGGTGGTCATTCTTAAAAAAGCCTAGCTTCGCCTTTTCTCACGCGATGATATGAATATTGAGCAAGTTAAATCAAGAGAGAAATGCAAATGAAATATCACATTCCATATATTGCTACACCTTGAAGCTATACACCCTGACTTTTTCTTCGAAAGATCTACATCTCGCTATGTGTCTCGCAATGCAAGCACAACGATGCAAGGAAGCAAATGAAGACAAGATGGATACACAGTTTCTTCTTTTCTTCCCTACGCCGTCCACTGCCATGTCCATATCAGTGTTCCTTAATGCTCGTACGAGAACGGGAACATCGCCAAGACAACCAGACAGGCCGGAGAGTCATCACTTGCCCAAGACAGATGAGCGAAGAGTCAGCCAATGGGAAAAGTGATGCAGTAGAAACTGGAAACGTGATTTATGGCTGTCGGGGTGCAATGTCGTCAAGAGGGGAACGCACATTCGTACGACGAAAACTTTTCACGTTGAACATCCCATTAGGACTGCAGAAGTAATGGACATGGGTCTTATGGGGATGGAGGCAGAAAAGTTGCCCGTCAACAGCATTGCTGCATTGAGGCAGGGCTCAACCGTGGCTTCGCATCGAACACGATCACTTTAATGAGCAGCTGTGGGCGGCGAGTGTGTTTTCTTGGCAGGCCATGCCGTGAGCGCGGGGAGCCGGGCGACGAATGGATAGACCATCATATTCCTCGACGCAAGTCGGGCTTGAAATGCTGAGATACTGCCACACGTGCTCAGTGCTGCATTTTTGATGTGATCAGTTTTCACCCATAATAACTAGTTACCACTGCTCGTCGCAGGCAACGCAGCAA